>OU896710.1:9865888-9966900 GCA_918026855.4 Phaedon cochleariae | reverse complement strand
AGATACAGACTGTTAAAGTTGGAAGTATTGATTGTTTTTTTTTTATGATTACGAATTCAAATACAAAGGCTATATTCCGATTTCAACTGGTTAGTACTATCAGTAAATCCACTGACTCCGCTGAAAATCTGTGATCCGAAATATATAATCAAAAATACAGAGCTGTAATTCGGAACATGTTTTCATGTTTTTCATCAATAATCAGCAGCAGTTGATCCTCTGTTGAACTTTGTCAGTTGTCAGGTTGTCACTTATGTTTATGTATAGTTTCTCATTCATCTGAAGTAGATAATATTCTCAGCGTCAATTTTTTTGATAACAGGTATTTTCTAATATTAAAAATTATATTATCAATTTATTATTGATAAAACAACTGAAATAAATATGATATTCCTTCCCCCTCTAAAATAATCAGTTTACTGAAGCCACACTACCTTTTAATTCAGCAATTTTAGCAGAATGTTGAGCCAAAATATTTGGAATGAATGGTATGTCTGCTCAGAAGTATCTGTCAACTTCCAGTGATTTTTTTTTATTTCGGAATGAAAAATCAGCAGATTCAGTACTGTCAGTTGAATTCGGAATATAGCCAAAGTCTTAATTTCCTTCGACTGAAAAACATCAGTATAGCCATTGTCAGTAATGACATCACTAACAAAACTAACAAAACATTATCTAGGTACATTAAACATGTTAATATTTGGTTTTCAAAGAAATCTTCCAGGGAGTAAAAAGGGTTTTCTTTCAATAAAATTGTGATTTTTGACTTGACCTTTTTGAAGCAGCTAATCTGAGCGATGGTAAGAGATAAGTAATAATTGTATTGGGAATCGAATCAATTTTCCATTATTACCTCAGAAACTAAGTGATATCTAAAAATTCAATAGGAGACAAAAAAGTTGTATTTTCATTTTTTCAATTTGAAAAAAAATATCTAACTTAGAGAAAACTATGACGTAGTACCTTATTTACCATAAATATCGAAATGGTAACCCACTGCGAAGCCACTGGAATCATTATTTCGAATCGAACAGAATTTTGATTAACTAATAAAAAACGAAGTATTTCTGGACCTATGTTTGTATGAAATTTTTGTCTTAGAATCACCCGAATAATCACTCCTTGAAGTTTGGCCACATACTTGAATTGCACCTTGTATATGATAAAAAAAAGTTTAGAATAACTCACAGCTTATTTTTTAAGACTGACATAATTTATTTCACTAGTAAAAATTGTTATGAATGATAGCATTCGATCTTGGAATAAAGATGAAGATGTAGAGATCATGGATTGTGACATAAACACATGATCCTTATAATTTTCTTATTCGATAATGATTATTTTTCATGTTATTTTTCATCAACACCCAGAATATTGATGATCCTGGAGCAAACAGTCGGAATAATCGAAACTTCAACAGATAGGTGGGTAGAAAACATATATTAATGAATTCAATACCAATATAATGTTGAAGTCACTCATTATGGACATAGTTCAATTTGGATATTGACAAAATAATCATATGAAATAAATCAATTTGTGCTGCTTCTATATTGAGGCATTTCTTTAGATTCCTGAAGATATCAACAGATATCCCATTTTGCCTTCCAAATTGCTGAAGTTTCAAACAATTATAAAAGAAAATAGAAAAAGGGCTATTTTCAATTCTCTCGAGAATAAAATTGAATTCTGAGGTTCTTCACATAATATCTTGCCATCTAACTTCACTTTTTACCTCTTCATTGCCATTTTTTCAATTTATCCCCATACCAGTGATCACGTGATATAAGGCATGCATAATAGATCCATGAGAAAAATGTTTTCAATAATTCAGTAAAATCGTCGCAAATAAGGGGGGTTACCTTGCATCAAATAAGGTAGTTCTGATTTTTTGATTATGTTGTATGTGATGGATGGCTAATGATGAATGTAAGTTTTCGACCTCGAGAGGCCACCGGATCATTTTGAAATTCTAGGAAAACCGCAAAATTTTCGGATTTTTCTCAGTTTTTATCAATTTTGACCCCTGAGGACCCAATTTACGTCAAAAGTGACTATGTATTGTATTGAAGTAGACTGAATTTGAAATAAAATGAGACAAAAATGGTTTCTGTAGATCCAATACTTTCCGAGATACAGCTAATTGAAGTTTTGATGATGTGATATCCAGTTTCGACCTATCCACTATTTCAAATTTACAAGAACAGGAGCAATTTCAAGCTCTTCGAACAGAATTCACCAATGCACTTTATACTTTCAAACATGATGGTCTAACAGCAAAGCTCTGGTCGCAATATATACGAATGGTTACTTTGGTTAAACAATTCATTGAGGCAGAGCTGATGGGAAACTGGGATCTCCATCTCGATACCATCCAAAAAATGCTGCCATTTTTTCATGCCAAGTGCACCCACATGTATCTTCAAGATATGCTTGTATTGAAAGAAAAAATGGATCCTTTGAAATACAAACTATTCACGAGTGAAGGGTACTTTATCATCCGACGCACCAAGAATTTCTGGTCAGGAATATGGTCGGATATGACTATAGAACAGGTCCTGATGAAAACTATGAAGAGCTTTGGAGTACTGACCAAAGGTCGGGGAATCATTGACAGTGTTCTAACCAGATGGATTTAGGAATGGTGTACCTCCAGAACATAGGTGTGACGTTACGACTGCAACTTCTGAACAGCACGTAGATATGCGACCCTCCCGCCTTACGAGAGACGACAAAGATACAGAGAAACTGCGTAACTGGTTTTCTCATCATCCTCCATTTCCAAAGACAAATTTCTTAATGTCATTGAGTAGTGGACTTGAACCTGGACTAGAACTTTTTATTCACGCCTTCAGTGGTTGTGACACTATATCAACACTTTTTGACAAGGAAAGATGAAATTTCTTTCAACATTGAAAACATCTGCACCTCAAAGAGAACGTTGCATTCTTCCTCGGCCCAAATGCCACTCCTGAACAGGTAACCAAGGCAGGAGGAAGCTTCCTTGTTTTATTATATGGAGGCAACTATAAAACTCAAAACCTCAACGATCTTCGGTTCCAGTTGTTTGCAAGGACGGCAGCAAGAACTAATTTCAACTTAGCCAGATTGACTCCAACTCAGGATGCACGATTCCACTCTCTTCGGACATATCACCAGGTGAATTTATTTTTATTGTTTTTTCGCAATTGATAATTTTTGTTCTACTGCAAAAAACATCACTCATTTCTACTGATACTATCCATACCGCTCATTACTATCATGCTGTTCTATAACTTAGTTTTTTTGGTTTCATAAGTTCTTGATTTGATTTGTTTCAGGTGCAGAAGTGTTTGGGAGTAGAGAAGGATTCACTCGATTGGGGCTGGATGCGCAGTTCTCAGGGCCTCATGCTGAAGCTCATGAATAATGAACCAGCTCCCCAACCCCTAATGAGAATGATTTCCTGCAACTGTTAGAAAGGTTGCATCAACACTTGTGGGTGCAGGAAAGTTGGACTGAAATGCTCAACTGTTTGCACGCATTGCAGTTTCCAGTCATGCAAAAATGTGCCACAATTGATGTGTGATGACATCAACTTCCCATATATCGATGACCCTCCATCTGACGACGAGTTCGACCTACCTAAAGAAGATTTTTTAGATGATTGAGTGGGGAATGAGAAGGAAACTTATTCAGCAGCATCAACACCAAATCTAAGGCACAACTTGCTCCAGACTCGAAAAATATTGAAAATGAGAATTTTCCTGCAATACATACATACAATCATCATGTCAATGACTTATAACAAATAACCTTCCCATAATATGTTCATGATGTATGTATACTTATATTCCTTCATTTCACAAATCCTTCTTCTCTAATTTGCAACCTTCGTTTACTTTGAACAGCTGTTTCTCAGAGAATATTTGGTCTTTGTTGATCATTCTGGACTTGTTTTGCTGTGAATTTACTATACTCGAAATATGGATTTTGTCAAATTTGAAAAAAAAATTATTCTTAAGTGTCAAATGGGCTAACACCGGAAAGAAAGTGTAAAATTGGATTACTTTGTAAATTTTTCGAATACTCGAACAGCTATACTCAACAGCTATACCTCGGAAACTATTTGGTCTACAGATATTATTTTTGTTCCATTTTGTTGTAAATTTCGTATAGGTACTTTAAAAAAATATAGAACTACTTTCACCATACCGTGGGTCCTAGGGGGTCAAAATCGATCAAAACTGAAAAAAAAACAGAAAATATTGATGTTTTTCAACTATTTCAAAATGATCCAGTGGTCTCTGGAGGTCGAAAACTTAGATTTATCATAAGCCATCCATCACATACAACATAACAAAAAATCAGAACTACCTTATTTGATGCAAGGTAAAATGTACCATTTTACTGGACTACAATAAGCTAATATTAAACCATTTCATATGTTACTGACTTTATTGATGATACTGTATATCCCTGCCTTTGTTCACTGGGAAAGGGTCAGACGTTTCGTGCTTTTTGTTGAAAGCAATTACTGTCAAATTGAGTGTCCCTCATTTCAAATAATTAACAATTGAATAGGTTATTGATATGATAGACCAAACAACAATGACAGTGGCGCATATTTTATTCACATTTTACATTTGCGTGATTTAATAATAGCCAACCTCATGATACAAAATGTCAACCCTTGAAAATATAGGCAATTGATCATGAAACCTAGATTACTTTTGTAGAATGTATATCGTGCATATTACTTCTTATCAATCAGTAAATTGTCAGTTTAGAATTGAATTTATTTATTTTAGAATTTATAGGTAAAGGTGTTTAGCTAAAATTTATAATACTCAAATGTTTCGAAAGTACCAATGATTCATATCTTTTTAAGTCAATTTAGACTGTGGAGGCAAGCAAAATACTAAGCCAAGAGAAAAATCACTTCAAGAGAATACATCAGAAAGAAACCTCCCCATTTTAATCCCCATTCAGTAGACGTATTAAATTAGAAAAATAACGGGATGTTCTAAAAGATGATGCATTTTTTTACAGGATGTAGAATTCATTGAAATATACAGATCCATAAAATACCATATAAATAAATCAATAAAAGTTGCATAATAACGGAGATATAAACAATTGAACATTTCATATATATCAAAAGAATTTCATTACGGTCCTCCACACGAGTTTCTGTTCGGTGATTAACCAGACACTACCGTCCACAGTAGAATGTTGTTTGTCAAGCGCTAATCATCGGATCCTCTAAGTCAATTGTTTTTTTTTTAATTTTCACACAATGCATCACGTTAACAAACATAATGAACTTTTTTACATGCTTTTGTTTTATGGTGAGTGTCGCCAAGGTTCCACAGCAGCAATTCGTTTGTACATGAACACATTTCCATTAAGAAATCATCCAACACAGCGAATGTTCGTTAATTTGGTACAAAGGAGTCGTGACACAGGGTGTTTCAGATAGTGTGTTGAGGCCAAGAAATAGGGAATAGTTGCGACAAATAAACAGTTTGCAGACATATACCACCAGAAGAACTGATGAGAGTTCAAAATAACGTAAAAAAGGGATATGAAAAGTGTATAGAGAATGAATAAGGAGATTTGATCGAGAATAGAAAAATCTGAACTTCTTAGGAATACTTGCTGTGTTGTTCTTTGTATAGTTTTTTATGTTATTTTTTGATAGACAGCATTTAATTTCTGTTTGTTTCTTAGTAAAACATCTACATTTTATGTGAATTTATTAGTTATTAATGTGGGATCGCAGTGTACCACCCTGTGAAGCACCGAAATTCTAAAAAATCATTATACATGACTTGTAACGTTGATAAAAAACACCTCATATAAAATATTGCTTTGGAAATGATATAGGATTACTTGTGAGGAATCGATTGAGTACATCAAAATTTTTGTGAAGAAATGCATAATCCGTTTTCTTCAATTTTGCTGGAGTTTTTGTGATTGCAGTAGGCTAAGATATTGATAATTTTTGTTTGCTCGAAAAAAGTAGATAATTTTTAGTAGTATACCGTGCGGAAATAAATTCCAAATCGCCCGTTAAGCATACGAAAGTAGGTACAGCAGTGGGGTGGAGCAAATTGTAACACACTGTATATGCAACTTGGAAAAAGCCAGATACTCAAAGTGGAATGCAATGGTCACAAAGAGAGAGAAGTGGTAATGACTTTGAGTTTCTCTCTCTTTGTGACACTGTATATGGTCTTTTGAAAGGGGTATGACGTCATCGAGAGCTGGCGTTTTTCGAAGGTGTTGATTTTAATTATTGAAATAAAATGTTTGTGATGATTTAAAATATTGCATCAAATTCTATTTATACACAGAATGAACAATATAAATTTTGCATGTGGCATTCTATTGGTGTTTTATTATTATTATGCGACTTTTATATGGTCAATTGGTGATTTTGTCTATTTCAATCAGTTCTACATCCTGTTAAGAAAAATGCCCCACCTTTGAGACCACTTTGTATATCAAACCACCCTGAAAATGGCTGGGAAACACACAAAGCCTCCTCGTATCTGAACTAGACCCACTATATCCCCCACGAAAAGTCATACATTAATCGGCAAAAGCTGGACAACAGAGGAAGTTATGGCACACGAAATAAACGGATTATCGAAATTAGACAACACTCACCGGCATAGGCATGGGATATTGCTGGGGCATGTAGATAGTCTGTGCTGGGAACATCATAGAAGGGTAAGCGGCAGTCTGGGGTGGGCCGGTTTGTGTCGGATACACTGCAGGAGCTGAAAGATTCACCAATATGATCATCCAAGTCCAAGACTTACACTATATTAAAAGGAGAGGAAACATCTCTTTTGTGCATCCCTATCCCTACTAATACAGGGTTTCTATAAATGATCGTAACATCGTAGTAGCCGTTGAAATATGTTCTCCATTTGCCGCCTTTCATTTATGGAGATTCACACATTCGAATTTAATTTCTAATATCAATCATTATACTGTCATAGCTGATGAACTCACAATTGCCAGTTTTTCGTTAAAATTTCCAAACGTTTCTGTTGATTGTCGTGTTGAAAAGAGGGATGATTTATTCCTCGGAGCAGAATACATTTATTGTAATGTCTTATTGTCGAAATGGCACATTCATCAATGGTGGATGGAGTTACTCGGTAGTAGCCTGCAAGGATGAGTACCTGGCGAAATATCCTAATGTACAGATTCAGTTTTCTTTGAAAGCCCACACCAGAACAGTGATCAACAGATTCATCGAAACTGGAAACGTTAATAAAAAGAAAACAACAGGAAGGCCCCAAATATCGGAAAAAGTTGTCGAAAATCTAGGGGCACGTGTTGAGCAAAATCCCCAAACGTCATTGAAGAGATTATCTTTACAATTTGGTGTGCCACTAAGTACATGCCATTAAGTCCTCAAGAAAAGATTGCATATGCACCCTTACAAGACCATTGTACTACAGCAACATCTACCAATAGATATCCCACGTCGTCTGGAGTACTGCTAATGGTTCCAAAATAATCTCACCGATACCCAGTTTTTGGACCTTACATTTTTCGGCGATGATACTTTCATTTGTCGGGATACGTGAACTCACAAAATTTTAGGTTTTGGAGATCTGAGAATCCCCACAATTTCATTGAGACTCCACTACATTCTCAAAAAATTGGGGTGTGGTTAGCAGTTTCTCGTAGGCGAATATATGAACCGATTTTCTTCGATGGCATTATCAATGGTGAAAGGTACAGACAAGTTATGTTAGAACCATTCATCAATCAACTTGATGATGAAGCAATTCGAGTTGGCTATTTTCAGCAAGATGGGGCCACTGCCCACACCACATGTACAAATTTAGAATATTTACAAGAATTTTATGACAACCGTGTGATAAGTCGAGGAGTTAATCCTTCTTTTCCAACATGTTCTCCAGATTTGACGCCTTTGGATTTCTGCCTTTTTGGATATTTGAAAGACGAAGTATTCAAGAGAGACAATAACCTTGAAGAGCTGCAAGCCTCAATAACACATTGCTGCCAAAATATTTGCCCGGAAATGCTTGGAGAACAACGAAGAACATTTTAAACATTTGATGTAGGTTAATGAAATAAACCGTTATTTATTACTTCTTTAATGAATATTTTTGATTTGTTCCATTATTTTTCAAACTCCAATATTGGACTCTCCTTTCTTTGGGATACATTTCCATAGTGTATGCAAAACGATATAAAAAAAGATCCTGTATATGATGACTTCCTCTCTTTTTGGTCGTTAAATGTTGTTAACAGCATTAGTAGAAAGCGGCAAATGGAAAAAAAATGTCAACAGCCACTACGACGTTATCGGGAATGTAAGTTTCAAGTGTATTGGTGATTATCCAAATACAAATCCCATCGATTTTGAGAAACAAATTATGTTGCTCATCATACCGCAAGTTTGTTTTCCTAAATCAACAAAGTTTGTTTCGAAAAAGAGAAGGCATTTTCAATAATCAACAATGAACGAGTTGTATTTGTTGAGATCATTTCTGTGATTATTTCATGAATAAAACAATAATATCATGTCGCATTTCCATTTGCAGTTGGTGCGTTATGCAACTAAGGATACACGAATGCTCCAGACACAGGACGCACCAAATATTGTCACGCATTCTGCGTTCTGTCTAGACCTAGACGATCAAAGTTTGTCTAAAATCTTCTAATAATATTATAAATGTGAATTTAAGTTTGATTGTTATGCTTTCTCGTCAAAACTACTAAACCAATTAACATGAAACTTTGTATATATACAGGGTGCGGCATAGGAACCAAGTGTTTATGGTTTGGGTAGTACTCGGCCATTTAGAAATAACGGGGGGAGTGGTTTATTACTTACACAAACACTTCATTCCTATGCCCTTTCTTTAGGAAGTATGCAAGAAAAACATACTGACCAAAGCTTCTGAGAGGTGCAATAGAAGACTGTAAGTTATTGTACAGGATGGGGCATAGGAATCAAGTGTTTGTGAAATAACAATAACGAACACGCGGCAACTGAGGAAGTGAAATGCTTCGAGTCCAGGAATGGATTGTAATAAACCAAGCGCCCCGCCCTTTTCTAATGACCGAGTACTACCCAAATCAAAAACACTTCCTATGTCCCACCCTGTATTTTTAGATGTATTAGAAATAACATAATTGTATGTATAACATTATGTATATTGTTAATGTATCCCTATTATAAACAACTATGTTTCGTGGGGTAATAAAGACAATCAATCAATGAAATCAGTAAAGTCAAGTCGTTGGTTTCAGAATCAACTTGTTGGCGAGACTCAAAGAAGTGAAAAACTCACGTTGGTACACAGGCTGCTGGCCGTTCATATCGCCAGGAGCGGCGGGATTGGGCTGCGGATAGTAAGCCACCCCGCCCTGGAAGTAGGGCACCGCCGCCCCGGGCGGAAAGAAAAAAGGGGCCGGATTGCCGGCCGCCACCGCCGTCGGACTGGAAGCGTCGAAGGCTCGGCTGAAAGGCTGGACAATAAAAGAGAGAATGCATTATTTTGACTCTTAATTATAACAAATCTTCATATCAATCAATCAATCAATCAATCAATCAACTTTATTATTCCCAAGAAACAATATGTATATTTCCAAAAGATCAGTCAATATTTCGAATAATGCTATAACTTTCAACAATAGATTAATTAAATATACAGACGTGACAAAATTTTTAGGTTCCTATATCGACGAAAAATTATTATGGACTAAACATATAGACCATTAGAGAAATAAAATAAATCCGATCATAGTTGCTCTTTCATTATTTTCCCTGCTATAAACATATATGTTTCTTGGGAATAATAAAGATTATTACTATTATAGGCATTTTATTCAAACTCCGAAATCTTATTCCCAGAAAATACTTGAAATGTATCAACTTTTGCCTCATTTATTCAAATTTGCAGTATTTAATTTCTATTTGGGGGAGTACAAATATTTCACGTCTGAAACCACTAATGAAATTACAAAGCAAATCAATCAAGTGCATTTTTCATCCACATTTTCTAGAACTAAAGATAAATTTATACAAACCAAGACATTTTCGGAACCTGATTTCGTTATATAAACTTGAAATATGTTGCTTTATTCATTTTGCCAGGAATAAATTGAAAATATCAAATTTAGCTTTTGATGAAGTAATTATGGGACTAGACAATTGAATTACTTGATAGCAAATACATTCAAGTCAAACATTGGCAAACAATCTGTTTTTCACAATGGAATAATTTTACTTGCTCAGGACAATTTGAATGAAAAATATGTGGCATGATTTGATTACTTACAAATGAAATATAACTTCAATCTTGAGAAACAATATTAATTCGTTTCCACCGAGTGGAATTCATTAGTTCGCCTCGCCCGATAACATTCACGACTTGTACCATAATGATAATAAATAAATAAATATCTTTATTTCCTTTAGACTTTCATTCTAGGACCTAGGATATTTGGTGTATTACTCAAAATATTTGTTCTGCTTGGTTGAATATAGAATTCGTTCCTCGAGCGAGTATTCACATCATGTTTATCACTGTTGCGAGCAAACAGTTGCTTGTTGACAAATACATAGATACTTAATTCAAATATAAGGAGACAGGGCAGCGTTAATATCTTCAGCTTTATGAAAAAAGGCTTGCAGGAATCCATTCTCTGAATGCCCATCATACTTCTTACAGCCTTTTTTTGAGCCAGAAAAATATCCTTTGCTGATGTAGATGACCCCCAGAAACATATACCATATCGGAGTCCACTCGAGCAAAGTAGAGACTGCACAATTGATTTAAATTCAAGGTATTTCTCAGTCCTGAGTTGAAAATTTATAACATTTTTTTTACAATGTATTCATAGTGCTTATTCCAGGTAAGACATTCATCAAGAAATACGCCTATTTGACAACCTCCTGATCATCGTCTTTATGATCCTTGTTACATAAATAACTATTATATGAAGGAGAATGCAAATTCTCTACTTCAGAAGATTTTAATTTCAGATTCTTATCGTATGTGTTCAATAGATATAATTTAATGTTCGTCATGGCATATAGCCAGGAAAGTACTTGCTTTCTGTAAATCCATTTTTTATGTTCATAATTATATCTGAGAATAGTCTTTTTCAATACTTTCACCCAATCAAGGGGTTCAAACTTGAACGATGGAAACTTGTTATTTTTATAGACCTTCAATCGCAAATTCGTGATTTGGTTTTCTCAATTCAGTGTTTCTTTCCACGTCCAGTGTGATGAATATCAATTTATCATACATCCAAAAACCAATGGTACTAACTTGTTTCTTGATGGCCGGCGCAATGTTCAACTTCCTCTCTCTGAGCACGATGTTCTCGGCCTCCCGCAGCGGCCTCTTCGCGTCGTCCTCGCTCTCGAAGGTGATGAAACCGTACCCCTTGGACACGCCGGCCCTGTCCTGGATGATCTTCGCCGCCTTGACCGTGCCGTAGCTGCTGAACAGCTGCATCAGCTCGCCTTCGGTGGTGTTCGCCGATATGCCGCCCACGAAGATTCTGTTCGGTACCAGGGTGCCTGCAAAAGGAATTGCTTTTTGAAGTAGTGAAAACTTTTTTAGGCACGTTGAGTACTTTTCGGATGACTAATGACTATTAAAGTGCTCAAAGAATCGAGTGGACCACCGACATTTTTTGCCAATTTTGAATTTGCCAAAATTTTTCGAAATATGAATTATTGATTCTTAATGGGGGACTTCGCTCCAAATTGCCAACCTGAAAACCTCTACCAATGTAGAAGCAACATTATTGAAGTTTTATTACTCTAATAGACTGTTGGCCCGCGACACAGGGTTTATCGATGTTCTAAGTCGGTATGCCATTCAAGGGACCCACTCACTTAGTCCAAGTTAACAGGAAGGAGTGTCTCGGAGAGTCGCAACCCAGTCCTTGCCCCGGCCCTGACCTCACCTTTCGGTTGGAAAAAAGTACAAAATTTTGTTTAAGAAGAAGCTCGGCAATGAAGTGCAATGATCTTATCTCACGAAAATTGGGGCGCTTGCCGGTTTGCATACGCCTAGGTCACTCCCCAAGGGCGGCATACGAACCGGAAGAGGGAATTTTTAAGTGTTATAGTCGATGATCGAAGAATGTATGCCCTTTGGCAAAACAATGAATTCGGACCCATTAATCAGTTTCCCGACATTTGCATACGATTCCGGAGAGGGGAGCTCGACTTATTTGAACATCATTTTACTGAATATCCTTCAAATAATCGATAATCGAAGAAATGTTCAGATTTTGACCATGGTTTGTGGACCACACAGTATATATGAGATGATTGTTTGCATACAATTTGCACATTCCGTACAGGGTGTTTCACCATAAATATCTCCCATTGTAACTTAGTTGTTTCTGAACCGATTTTAAAATTTCAAAAACCAATTAAAATGATTTTCCTAAGAGATTTTTCATTGTTATCGAAAAATTCACAGGCTGTTTATAACAAATGAACTATGGGGTAGTTGTTGATTTTTTTACTGGAACACTATATCTTATCTCACTATCGAGTTGAGATTATCATGACGAATACAGCTCTACAGCATCTAGCGATATCATTTACACGCAGCACTCTTATAACGATCATGCGCCAAATTGTTAAATTATGCCAGAAATATGAATCCCGGGTTTGAAGTATTTATTTTTTTTTTTGCTGAAACAATTTTCATATCTGAACAATGATTTGCTGCGGCAGCCGGGTAGAGTGTAGCACGTGATGATTTAGTAGGCATTCAATAATGTTTTTTCCTTTTGTCGGAGATCCGATATTCAAATATCTCAAAAACCATTCACTTTTGAATAATGTAAATTACAGATTCATTCACTTCTTACTGCCTCCCCTACCAGTGGTGTGAATCGGATTACCAGTAACCCTGTATATAAGTGCAGCGTGTGAATCTTATCGCTAGAGGCTGTAACATAAGCTTCACCGTATTAGTGTAACTTTAGTGTAACTTAGGCTTTAGCTAGTTCATGTCAATGTCAGTATCACTCAATAGTGTCATGTCATGTGTCAATATATACCGCCAGGGAAGATGTAAAAAATACATGATAAGAAAGCACGAGGTGTTGAATAAAAGCCAACTAATAAACCAAACAAGTTTAATTATTATTACAACTTCAATAGAAAGTATGTAACATGGTGGCAGCGGTTAGTGGCACGACAAAACAAAGTCGTTGAACGAGCCAGAAAAAGTATCGATAGGAGGGAAAAGAAAGTGAGGTTAGGAATAACAAAGTACTTCGTCCCCAAGCAATACTAAAACTAAAATGGCCTTCAAACCACCGAAACACTTCACAATTGGAGACAATCCAGCCGCAGAATGGGAGAAATGGCGTCAATCCTTCGAGATCTTCATGGAAGTAGCCGAGCTCGGAACAAAAACAATATCCCAACAAAGAGCTACACTTCTTCATGTTATCGGTCCTACAGGATTAGAGCTGTACAACACGTTTCAGTTCGTGAACGAACAAAACCAACCTCTCACAGGCAATAGCATAACAGTAGAAGTAATACTGAATGCTGTGACACGATTTCAATTGGTACCTTGGTGAAGCTCTTCCAGCAGAGGTTGGTGATATCATAAAATCTGAGACTTCAACTGAGAAAGTATCAGGTATATCTTTCGATCATGCCAAAATTTTTCAATTATTATTCTTACTAACAGGTACTGATGACAACTCTGGAGAATCATCTTCAGACAGCGAGAGCGAAGATAACTCTGAAGATAATGATAGAGAGGACGACGTATAATTTTTCCTTTGAAATATAATGTTGTTTTCATTCAATATAATTTCATTTTCAAATAATTTTTTTATGTGAAAAACAAAACACTATACCCAAAACATTCAACAAATCAAATGTACAGTTTATATATTTTTCAGACGCCAGTATTATGATAAGCAGTCCCATAAGCCCCAGGAAGAATTTCAATTCGATTTATTTGTGAGTTTCGATCATGAGCAATAATCCACCCCTCTTCTCCCTGAACGATTCCTCTTGATTATCCTGCGAGTATCTTGTTGTCAATTTTTTTATCATCTTTTCAAAGCCCTGTTTTCCAAATTAAAATCACACAATACAATTTCTTGGTACTAAACTTCTCACACATGTAATATTGTTGAGCTGTAAATTTCTGATGAATAAATACAAATATATCTGCAATTTGTGTATTTGAATATCCCCATCACTCCCAGGAAGTTAATATTTGACCCGGTTTCATGTAAAGTTAGATTATGAGACTTCCCAATTATCTAGTTCGCTTTCGGTGCACCTCTGGCCTGCAGTGCGGGGCGCCGCGCCGGACCGACGCACGCGCGGGTTTGCCCGATTATTACAACGTATGCTCACATTGAATTCGTATGCAAATAGCATCCAGTTATAAGGAATATCCTAGTTTATCGGTCTAGAGATTTGCATACGAACTTACATCATCGATTATTTGAAAGATATCTAGTCAATTGATGTTCGAATAAGTCGAGCTCCCCTCTCCGGAATCGTATGCAAATGTCGGAAACTTATTAATGGGTCAGAATTCATTGTTTCGCCAAAGGGCATACATTCTTCGATCATCGACTATAACACTAAAAAATTGCCACTTCCGGTTCGTATGCCGCCCATGGGGAGTGACCTAGGCGTATGCAAACCAGCAAGCGCCCCAATTTTCGTGAGATAAGATCATTGCACTTCATTGCCGAGCTTCTTCTTAAACAAAATTTTGTACTTTTTTCCAACCGAAAGGTGAGGTCAGGGCCGGGGCAAGGACTGGGTTGCGACTCTCCGAGACACTCCTTCCTGTTAACATGGACTAAGTGAGTGGGTCCCTTGAATGGCATACCGACTTAGAACATCGATAAAGCGAACTAGATAATCGGGAAGTCTCATAATCTCACTTCACATGAAACTGGGTCGAAGTGAAACTTCCTAGGAGTGATGGGGATATTCGAAGATGCAAATTGCAGATATATTCTTATTTATTCATCAGAAATTTACAGCTCAACAAAATTACATGTGTAAGAGGTTTAGTACCAAGAAATTTTTTTGTGGGATCTAATTTGAAAAACAGGGCTTCGAAAAGATGTTGTAAAGAAATGACAACAAGATACTCGCAGGATGATCAAGAGAAATCGTACAGGGAAGATTCAAATACTTGCTTGATATGTATTTTTTTTTATTTTTATTTATTGAAAATGTTACTTCCAGTCAGAATCAAGTTCTGGTATAAGGAAGTATAGTTAACAATAATACCTAAAACTATACAATTATAATAAACTGATGAATAATAAAATATTTGAAAACATTAATTATTAAATTTTGACAAATCATTTCATATTGCTGAGCAAAAATCAATTTGAATATGAATCAAAAGTAAGTCATCTATTTCGTTCAGAAATGATAATTTTTTTAAGATGGTATTTGAATTTTATTGTATTTCTGCAATTTTTTATATTATTTCATTCGTTATTCTCGGGATGGATAACTTGTTTTTGGATAATCACGGCAAGCAATAGTTTTTTGTATCAAACAACGATATTGTTAACCTTCATTTGATTATCAAGCGACAAACATTGTATTACGGAGAGGAAAACATAATTGCTATTCTTATTGTTGATGTGCTCACTAACCTAACATTTTCCAAGTCTTGTTTCTATAGCTGGCACTGACGCGGTATTTGCCACTAGAGCACCTGGTCCATACACAAATTTATCACTCTGTGATTGTATTTATATTGAAACTACAATGCGAACATCCTTGAAAATTGAATGAACCTGCTGTTGATGCAGGTAGAATGTTCTCACCACACGGATTATTTTTCAATATTTGTTGCATTGCATACATATGGCACGGTATTGGTGGTAACTTCACATATTTATTTGTGTTATTTGTTGCGGTTGCAGAAAAAATAGCATGTTTCATTCGGATCAAAAGTGACTTTGTTCGACTCGCGAATTTTGCATTTGCGAGGCGGAGCGTTTAGCGAAACCGAGCGAATGCAAAATTTACGAGTCGAACAAAGTGTCACTTTTGATCCTAATAAAACAATCTACTATTATTCTTGATGACGTCCAGTAGATCCTTTTTAGTTCCTAGGAGCTAAAGTTCAACTTTAGCTCCTAGGAACTAAAAAGGATCTACTGGACGTCATCAAGAATAAACAACATTGTGACGGTTGGTTATTTGGGTTGAGACGCATACCTGAGTTGTTTCCGATTTCAGCAGATTTGGCATTTCATACCCATGCTGGAGATATAAATACACCATATAATAGTTTTTTAGTATTGGAATTATAAACATCTCAGTTAAGTATTTTTATTTTGATCAGGGAAGCCTTCACGATTCAAATACTTGCTTGATCTGTATTTCATTATTTATTCTCGCGGGATGGATAACTTGTTTTTGTATAATCACGGCAAGCAATAGTTTTTTTGTCTCAAACAACGATATTGTTTAGCTTCATTTGATTATCAAGTCAAACACAGTGTAGTATGGAGAGGAATAAATAATCACTATTATCATTGTTGATATGCTCACTAACCTAACATTTTCCACGTCTTATTCCTATAGCTGGCACTGGCGCGGTATTTGCCATTAGAGCACCTGGTCCATACACAAATATGTCACTCTGTGGTTGTATTTATATTGAAATTACAATTCGAACATCCTAGAAAACCTAACCTGCTGTTAATGCAGGTAGAATATTCTCACCACACGGATTATTTTTCAATATTTGTTGCATTGCATACATATGGCACGGCATTGGTGGTAACTTCACATATTTATTTGAGTTAAATGTTTGGGTTGCAGAAAAAATAGCATGTTTCATTCGGATCAAAAGTGACTTTGTTCGGCTCGCAAATTTTGCTTTCGCTCGGCTTCGCTAAACGCTCCGCCTCGCAAATGCAAAATTCGCTTGTCAAACAAAATGTCACTTTTGATCCTAGTAAAACAATCTACTATTAGATATTGCCCACGGAATCGAGATATCATCCCAGGAGTTCAGAAACCAGGATTTATAAAAAAAAATTAAAAAAACCTGTGGAATACGAGGGCACTCAAACTTCTTCATTTCTGTTACACTTTTTTTAAACACTTGGTGTGTCATGACTGCGGAACTTCGATGTGTTTTGAATATTGAATCTAAAAGAGGAAAAATGCAGCCTTCAATCACTGCTTTCCGATTGAAAATCAATTCATTGTTCGGAAAATTATGGTGAATTCAAAATTGGCAAAAACTTCAGTCGTCCACTCAATTCTTTGAGCACTTTATTCATTTATTTATTTATTTATCGACAATGTGAGTTCCAGTCAGAAACAAGTTCTGGTATGAGTATAGTTAACAATAATAACAAACTATTCAATTATAACAATGTCATAAATAATATAATATTTGAATACAATAAATATAACGTTTTTACAAATCATTTCCTATTGGTGAACAAAAATCAACTTGAATAGGTATCAAAAGTTGAAAAAAAAAAAGAAACAAAAAAATCGCCTACACAGTGTTTCACGTTAGATGGCACATTAGAAGTATCTAGAAAACCGGATGACAGAATATGTCTAAAATTTTGGGGCTTGGATAATCAAGCATGCTCTATCCGTCTAAAATATTTTCGACAATGCGGTGTTGCCACTTCTATTAGAAAATAGTAGCAACTTTGTAATTTCAAATGAAACACCCTGTATTTAATTGCATTTTCAGATTCTTCCTGAAGAGCTGGTTCAAGATTCAGAATGCTGATCACCCTGTATCTGCTCCAATTGAATGTCAGTAGATAGTTAATCAAAAGTTAAGATTGGGACTTGCAAGCCGTTTTGACCGATATTGAATAGTTTGGATACAAACAAATCCAAAAGTTGAAAAATCTCGATTTTGAACACCCTATATCCGTGTAATCATTCTCGCTAGACCCCCAAGTGTGATTCATTGATGAAATCAGCTCTTCAGGGAGAATCTAAAAATACAATGAAATACCGGATGTTCCATTCGAAATAACAAAGTTGCAACTACTTTCTAGTATCAGCGACAACGTTGCTTTTCGTCAATATTTCCGAGAATATTTCGCCCCTCTAAAAGATAATATGCGATGGACCAGTATAAAACGCACCGCGAGTATTCTAATCCACATGTTGAGTTTTACGCTGGTCCATTGGAATGAGAGGGGCGAAAATTCTAGGAAATATTGACGCTCTGCCACTTAATTATATCAGTTTGAGTCGCGGCACGTTTGAATATTCGCAAAGGGGACATTATCTCCTTTCACTTGCCTTTTGTTTCATCTCGTTATTACATGAAGTAAAGGCGGATTTATGCACAACCGCTTTTTCATTAATCTGTAATTTCACAATCATTAACTATTTCACTAATAAGTTAAAACTTCCCGTTCATTTATTTATTTCTGACAGTGACATTATAAGCTTATATCGTCATAGTTACGATATCTATAATGAGGGTCATAACTCCCTTGGGATGTTATAGATGCTATAATTCCCTCTAGCTGAAATTAAATAAGAAATGCATAGCAACAACCACGCAATAACGTAGCAATAAGGAATCTCCTATTCGCGGTAGTCAAGATCATCATCTGACGTTCTGATGACATTGAAACTATACGGAAAAACATGTCTAACTTCCAATCGGGAAGGTATCTAATGAATGAAATCAGTCAGAAATAAAATTATCTATGTATCACGGGAATTATAGAGCCTTAATAACCTCTGGCAATTGCTGTCCCTCGGGCCAGAGGCCCTCGGGACGCAAACTTTGCCATCGGTAATTAAGGCCCTCATAATTCCCTTAATACATAAATAACTATTATATTATACACCTAAATTGAATTTTATCTTTCATTAACTATTCGCTAAAAGATGACCAACTTTTATCTCTTAATGAGAAATACAAATAAAACTGTGACTTGCGCAGAAGTCAGACAAACAATTTCTTCCTCTTCTTTCCCCAAAATGTGGTTGGAAATTCTGAAAATTCTAGTCGTATGTTCAAATTAGACTATGCTGCTATTCTGCCGACCATCTATGTAACTTAAATATTTATGTAAGGTATGTAGTATACAGACTCTGTAACCGACATCCTTACAGATTCTGTTAATTTAACAGAGAATGGTATTCTGCCAAACACTCAACCCCGTGTCGGAATTTGCGCCTGTCCTCTTATTGAATATTGATAGATGGCTAACTTCATAGCTACTCATTAACCTCACATTTCAAGGTTGGTTTTGATAGATTCGAAAGAAAATGGATATTTCAGAATGGGAATTATCTATATCAATTGTATCATTGACTAATTGCCATTTTTTATTGTTATACAATTCTTGAATTCCACTGATACTATTATTAATGTGTGAAAATTTTCATTTCTTATACCTTCCAGCTTCTTCTAGAACGATGGATCCAAACATATATGAAGATTTTTTTATAACATCCATATTATTACCTACATAAGTAACTTAACAATTACAGTGAGAAAATCGGGTCCATAGGAATGTTACATACCTACTATGTAATGTCATTTTATAGGAAATATTTAAATCGCACTGGCAGAATACCGATTTCCTTACATTCTATAAATATTGAATTATACATAGCCTGCAGAGTCTGTACTGGTGTGCAGAATAGCAGCATTAGTTGCGTTTTATTCGTTCCATTCTGGTATCGCTGGTGGAAACAGAATGACGTTTACAAATAAAACGACAAACTTCATGACCTTGCCAGATGGCTCCGAATAATTTCAAAATCATAATTCTAGAGTTTAAAATCAAGAAAATGGATCAATGTATATTTGGAGCATTGATTGCGGCGATTGAAGAAAGTTATTTGCGATCAAGAGTACCTACCCGTCCTACCAATACTTGAACAAATCATAAGCTTTTGACACTTTGATGCTTATTATTATTATATATATTATTATGCTTATTAAAAAGATGAATGAAATAAATAGTAGTTCAAATAAATATAATATTCTCGCAAAATATGAGTGGTGGATGACACAACATGAATATTTTAGGTTTTTTGTTGCAGTATTTAGTAAGTGTGTACAAAATCATCCACCAAATCGCACTATTCATTGTGAAAATGAAGAAATATTGAAAAATAATAATTGATTGTTATATAAATCCCCTCACAGCTTTTAATTGATCTGATGTGGGAAACAATTGTTGTCATGTCAATCAAAACACAAATTAGTAAGTTTAATTTGCAGAGTGACAGACAGAGTGTTACTGTCATTTTTGATTCAGTGAAATTGGGATGAAAAACTTCCAGCTACAGATGCGATGCAGTTGAGTTATTGCCAATGAAGTCTTATGGAAGGTATGAGAAGCACTACAGGGAATTAATTGAATGGTGCAATAGTAAAAAAGTGAAAAAACCAAATAAAGAATAAGTATTTTTGACTAATTTCCTTGAAATGTCTGAAACCTAGAGGCCAAACACCATGGGCATGCTGGCTTCCGCAATAAGCTTACCTACATAATGCTTGAAACAGTACACACAATAGATATATCACTAATAATTAGAAGATGGAGAATATATCACTATTTGCAGGAATAATTGATAGAACAAATCAATCAATCAATTTCCTACGCTTGTAGACAAAATATTGTTCCTAACTGATGCGGAAAGTGTCTTTCCCGCACTCGACTGCTTGCCGGGTCAACGATATTCGCGTGCGTGGAAGTATCACTTTCTGCACTTGTTAGGAAAATTACTATTCTAGAAGTAATGAATATTTTATCGGATCCCTACATATAGGACATCCAACATCACGATGAGAATGATTCGGCGAACGCTAGTATCTGCCTTTGTCTGCGCCATCTACAGTGATTCACGGCTATACTCCGTAGCTGACAATGATGTCAAATTCCATCCTTTCTTAATACTCCTATATGAAACAATTCAATGAACAATCTGTATATCAAAACGACGTCGTATTCTCTGCCTCTGTTATCTGCAGTAAGTATTCAGTCCAAAAAATTCACATCATATGTTGATGAAAATGACAATCAGAAATATTCATGTTTGTCTTGAATGGATACCTAAGTCATAACTTGGGTATAAGGTTGCATGCAGAGACATATAAACAGAGAGGGGACGAAATTTACATTTTGTCCCGATCATAGTCCCGATCCAACATTGTTTTCAGCAGAAAACGATGATGACAAATTTCCGGGGATTGCCCTAGATCTACAGCCTGTTTGGAAACCAGGGAAGCATTAATCATACAATAATTATACAGGGTGTATCTAAATTACACCCAAAAAAAATCAGGGGGTGATTGGGTGAGGAAATAATGTTCACATAAAAATGTGACCTAACTTGTTTCTTCCTAATATTTTCATAAAAAATCGTTTTTTATTCTTTACTCAGTTGTCTTTTCATCAATTTCAATAAAAAGTTGATTTTGTTAATAGTAATATAAGGGTTCTTCTGGTGCAATTAAATTCGAAATAATATTTCCAGTGGCGTCACAGTGGGTAAATTTATTGATATTCATGGTGAATGTCATTATGTGCCATCGGTTTTTCTGTGTTTCATATTTTTATTAGATTGAACTATTGAAATAACAGCTTTTTTATTGAAAAGGAATATCCTCAGATATAATTATGAAAATAAAAAAATGGATATATTTATGGAGAAATACATTGAGAATTTGTATTCTCCATGTGATGAAAATATCAATTCTTTCTTGGTCTATTCAATAGAAAACAACTACATTCCTGGTTATATGCCATGGGGAACATTGAATTAGAATTTGCATTCTCCTTCATATATAAAGGTATGTACATAATATCATTCAGAATTTCTTTCCATGTCCTGTATGATGCATGTCAATTTATCATACAAATGTTTTTTATTCTTTCTGTAATTTTTGTATCTAGCTTAATTTTTGAGGAAACAATAAGAATTAGACAAGACTTCCATTGAGATTACTCAATAACCCCAAGTAGAACCATTTTGAAATTTTGGGACTTTCTCAGTCTCCACCCATACTGAATGTTGGCACCATGAAAGCTTATACAGAGGGGTAGTTAATAAAAACAATTAATGCTTCCAACTTCAACATCCTGTATCTCAAAAAAGGAGCAAGTGCTAGAATATCACAAAGAAACACCCATTGAATTTTTTCTGTGTTATTTAGATACACCTTGTATAATAAACGTTTTTATGTATTTCCATTCTGTTTGTTCCTCAATTGAAATTATGTGAATTTATTTATTAAAATAATGTACATTTTAATAAATTCCTTATTACATAAAATTATGGATCATATAAAAGTTCCCCATTTAATCCAAAATTGGTCAGTTAGGTTTTGCTTTTTTCAACTTGAGCAGTGGTGTTTCCCTAGGTGTTTCTGGTGTAGTTATGGCAGGATATTTAACTAAATTATTGCAAAAAACTTCGTGTATTTTCTTAGAATTACAATGGATGAATCAAAATATGGTAAGTGCCTAAGTTACTACAAATATTTGGTTTAAAAATGAAAAAATCATACCCAAACTTGGTATAGAAGTCCATATTGCCCAAACTGGAGTGAAATATTTCAAAGGAAGGAAATAAGGAATGCTCTAAGTCCATCAGGAATTCCTTCCTTCCTTCCTTTGATTTTCTATTAGATATAATAGGGAGTATAATACCATTGTCATTGTAGTAAAGTTGACTCCCCCCTTACTTAACCTACTTGACTTGTAAAGAAAAGTATGAATATTGAGGAACACAGTTTAGTGTTCCCATTTTTTTGAGCCATCACCTTTTAACTCATTTGAAACTTTGGAGCTATGTATGATTGTAAACTAATAGTGTTTTATGAATGAAATGTTATCTCCCCTCTTTTTATATGTCTATGGTTGCATTTTTCATGTCATGAAATACCATGGATTTCAATAAATATTCAAAAAATGTACAGAGCTTTGAGGAGAAAACAATTTGTGACAGAGGACTAGTAAGGGTTAGTACTTTGAAGTAATGAAATAATTTTTTTCCCTGAAACAGACCATGATTGATGAACTGAATTAATCTAAATAAAATTTTAAATAGGACAAAATCCCAATGAATTATTCAAATTCCATTTCACTTCCCAGTTTGAAAGGAAGCTCATTCTTCTGAATTGTTTTGTTAGCTGTTCTGATTATTTCCTGTATGTACAATGCAGACTTTAATATTATAGAGCAGCCCTCAGATCAGTCTATACACAATTTCCTAGATCTGATTGATTTTGAAAGCATTCACCGGATTCATTAAAAATAATTTGTCAATATATTAATTGAAACAGTCAAATTGCATTTTGAGGGAAGGTAACAATTTTTGGAATATAAAGTAACCCAATAAGTTATTTGATCAAGTAGGCTACACTGTTGCCTGACACTTGTCATTAATGATATAAGTTCATAGGTGGCTGAAGAGAGCAATTTTGAACATTTATTATCATTTATAAAACATATAAATTGACTTACCATATTTAGGAGCATTGTTTGGAGGAGGAGAATTTTGAACATTCATCTGTGTACTACCATTGGCTATGTGTGTGACAGGAGTACTGGAAGGTGTGTTGACAATAGAGCTGTTGGAACTCTTCTTCCCATTATTTTGACTTGATGTTGACATTGTCAGTTGTTTGTTATTCGTTCACTATCAAAAACTACCTACAATTTTTTCCAAATATCAATTAGGAAAGGGGACATTATTTCACTTGTTATTCCACAACTATTGTACTTCCCGATTTCACTAGGGGTTGTGATAAACCTGGTTAGTAGTCTGCAAATAAATGAAATTTACTTCATTTGCCATTTTATCAACACAGATTCAAAGTATGATGTGTAAAACAATGAGAAAACTTGTGATTTCTGATATCTTGTAATTCAGTGGAAAAGGGGGTGACCTACTTTTCACTTATATTGTCCTAATTTATTAGGTATGAACTTGTCAACTCAGTCAACAGTTTTTCAGAATGAAAGGCTTGGCATCATTAAAGAATTCAATCTGCTGACTAGAGAGAAAGTTCAATTCAATAGACAGCCAATAATTTATGTTATTTAGCTTCAAAAGTATGAAAAAAATAAAATCTTGATGAATACAGCACTACAAAAACTGATCATTTTAAAGAATAAACATACCTAGCTTAGCATTGTTGATAAACTATGCATGAAGTAAAGAGTAATAAGTGGTATGAGTCAGTGAATCAAAATACAGGGATTGCAGTATATTATTGCAGGGACTATAAGGACAATCTAGGTATGACCAGTAACATCGAAATGGAAATGTTAGTATCATTTATGATTACTTACACATTCACTTGCTCCTTTAGTTAACTTATCATTCATTAGAATTTCTTCGGTTATTCAGCACAAATTACTTCTTTAAAAAAATAAACATTTTCTCTCCCAAACCAATATTCGTCCATATAAAATGGCGTCTCATTTACAACCTTTCACACCAATCAGAACGAACGAACAGTAGCGCCAAATGTGACGTCATGAAAAACAGACATAATTTTTTTCAAATAAACCAAGGACCCGTAGAACAATATCAGCAATATTTGGTCTTGGTCAGTTTTTTTTATGGGAATCTCCTCAAAAGTGGATCGACAATACAAGGCATTCAATAATTAATTATAATCAATTTGACCACATAAAACTAGCAGAATATTATAAAGAACATACCTTCTATTTTGTATTGCAGAATAATATATAGGCCTTCCTAAAACTGTAGTTTGAGTAGTATTCTTAATAAAATACTTATGAAAGCATTTTAAAATTAAAATAGAAACAGAACGAATAGAAAACAGCAATATTCAAAAACAAATTCAACTGTCAACATGTCAACAAATTAAAACAAAAATATTTCAAACAAAAAAGTATGTTACTACGCCAACTCTGTTAATTTTATGAATATTGCGAGCAGCGAGCACAGCAAGCGCAGGATCACAGATTCACAGAATGACAGGACCGAGCAAATATTATGGACAGAGCTACTGGTGTGTAGATTTTTTAATCGATTCAAATCGGAACAAAAATCGATTTGAAAAAGATCGATTCAAAAATAAATCGATTCTATAACATCGATTCACCTCAAAAATCTCAAAAGCCGCGCTAAATTTAAAAAAAAATTGTTTATTCCAGATTAGGTATCAATACGAAATAACTTGAGAAATATCACCATGAATGCTACGAAAAGGTATAGAATTTTATAAAAAATGATGAAATATTATAATAAATTCCCAATATCGAAGGAACATGAGGAAATAAATTATTATATTTTCTCAGGATAACGATAATAAGTTCGAGATCGATTCGATCAATCGCATGTTTCAGAAAAATCGATTAGATAATCGACTTTTTTTGAAGAGAAAAAAATCTATCTCTGAAAAATTGATTTCATAATCGGCATCCCTACGTGTCGAGAAGATCGAAAATATGAAAAACACGACCGTGGCGAAGCTTAAGGGCAATGTACATTATGCTATTTCTCAGCAAGTTTGAGGCAATGCAATTTTCTCGCAATTTCTCAATTTATTGCGAGTCGCCGTACATTGAGATATTTCAGGTTTTTTGAGCCTTCAATGTACTTCTTGAGGTTATCTGGTGTTTCAGGTCACGTTATGAAGAAAATTTTTATTTTATCAAGATGCTACGATGAATATTGCTAAAAATTTTACTAAACTTGCCTTGGAATTGCAGGAAAAATAGGACTGGTTCTATCACGAAACTTGCCGTGAAATATCATAGACGCATGCGCATTGTTCGATTCAAAATTGCATTGCATCGAACTTGCTGGTAAATAGCATAAATGTACGGCGCCCTTCAGCGGCAACTTACGTAATTTTCTGGTTGGCAACACTGGTAGGTTCTTCTTTTCTGTGTTCTGTGCATTCTGTGCTTGATTCTGTGCACTTCTGTGTAAGGTGGCTCTGCCAGGCAATATTGACGTTCTGTGCTTTTGAGTGTTGACGCTGTCGCTGTTGTGCTTTTTCTGTTTTTGTCTTTGTCAATATAACTAGAATTTTTATGTTGAAGTTAAAATTATAAGATATCCACTTGGAATCATGTTTTTCGTAACGTACAGGGCCTTTATGCTCCTATTTTTATGTGTGTTGTACGTTTCAGTTTTAATATGATACAAGGTGCTGGTGATTGGTGACCTCAGCCTCAGTATCTGGCGCCATTATTGTGTACCTATTTTAAATAGTTTATTTTTTGCTTTAAAGTTTTTTTCATAATACCTATATCCAGTTTTATCAGATTCCATACACAGAAGGTAAGTGAACAAGCTTTGATTTATCAAAATATACAATTTATGTATTCATTTAAGATGAATAGTCACACTCCTCGGTCTTACCAGAATTCAGGAGATTCTGGTTGTTATTCAATTTTTGAAAGTACTCCAAATTCGAATATTGAAAATGAGAGTACTCCAACTTCTGCTGCTGTTTCGAGGAAGAGGAAAGCATCCTGCTTGGATAGCTATAATGGCAGAAAACTTTCAGAAGTTATTGAGTTTTGTCCTTCTACCCCACAATTTTCCAGTACCATGAATGAAAGTCTGATGATCAATTTGGAGAACTGCCACCTTCAAAATGATGTTAGCACCATTCATGATGATTTAGGTAATATGCCCAGTATTTTGTTCAAAATTTCTCATTTATATTGTATACAGATAGTAGAGATACAGATCCTGTTCAGATGAAATTGGAAAAACAATATTGTTGTATTAAATGACCAATAATTTTCAGCAGTATGCAGGATTTTGGAAATAGCACACAAAACTTCATTAGTGATTTGTACTTGTCTCATATTTAAGTAATGCCTGATGATCATTAATATTTCTTATATTTCTAAAGAAATTATTCTGATCATTCTTTGGTAGTTGTGGTATAGGAGGATTTATTTATGAAGGATAATCTTGGGTAATTCACATAATCTTGGTGATTATTTTAGTGTGATATTTGTACTTATTTATATTCTCAAATTATTAAACACTGGCTTAAACATGACTACAAAAAGAAGGTAGATTGTAGAAAAGACCAAGTGTGTTTTGTGTTTGTGTGTGTGTGTTGTGCTATTCATTAATTTGAGCATGCCATCACATTGTGCTGTAGTATAAGGCACAAAAAATGAAGTGGGAGATGAACAAATAATAATTATTTATCAGGTGAAAATGGTTATCTCACATGTTTTCATTATGAAATTTTGTCATTTCTCAATAGGATTCCTTCTGCCACTTACCCAATAGAATGGAAGCTAATACTATAATTATTATACTAATACTGCTAATAGAGTGAAAATGTCTACAACATGCACAGGATCATATTTTGTCAGCATGACGGACCAGTCCTCCCATTTGATAGCATGAATCCAATCTTGGTTCTTGCCTTCTTTTAGAAACTTCAAGGGCATTTCTATTAGCTCCTATTGCAGAAGAAATTCCAATGAGAAATGACAAAATTTCAATATGGAAACTATGTGAGTCACTATACTACTTATTTGATCAGTGTTGCTAGCTCAGATTTCCAATGGTCGCAAAATGGCCACCTGAAAAACACCAAAAAACTACCAAACCTGATGCAATCAAAAAAAAAATGCACCACAGGCGGAGTTTTTTGCAAATCTAGTGATTATCTGGTGGTGTTAATTTCAGTTAAGATCACTATCAAGTATACTAGATATAATGGAAGTCTAGCTGGTCAACAGATCTTGGCTTAATGATATATAGATATAAATGAATGTGAAAAGTGTTTTTTTTTTCAACAGAAAACAAGATGAACAAAATTAATGCTTCATAGCATCAATGGCATACTTGTATATGTAAGGTATAAAACATGAAAAATAAAAAACAACAACCAGTATTTCTTCTAAAATCAGATTTTTTTATTGAACAAGGGGAATTATGGATGCAGGTCCTCAACCTCCAGATTTCACCATTTATTTGGAAGAATTCCCAACACATCCACTAGATGTCATATTTTGTCACAAGACGAAAACTCAAACCACCAGTCCTAGGGTGAAATCCACTATGTTGGCAACACTGCTTATCACAATCACAATGTACAATCTACCTGAAAAATTGGATTTCTAGATCTCTGGCTGCATTTTTAATTGCATTGTACAACAGCACAATGAGATGGCATGCTTGAATTAATGAATAGCCCAAAAAAACATTCATATACCATAATATTGGGAAAAACTATTTCAATCCTTTGATTCCATTGTAAACAAATAAGAAAAGTGAGGTTATGTTCCTATGTTTTACAGAAAAGCGATGGTGAGTTCAAAGAAATTATTTATATTTATTTTATATGTAACATAATAGTTCCAATATCAATAGAATCTCATGGTCAACGGGCGGTAAAATAATTACACTATGTATTACTAATTGATATTTCTTCACCAGTGGCAGCCATAATTTGGCTAAAGGAATTCAAAATTATGAGTGGTGTATTTCGGGCATAAATTGCTTGTATGCAGGACCAGGCGTAAAGTGTTATTCTATCGCCTGAATTCGTGAGCATAAAGTAGCACATTAGCGCCCAAGGGTGATAAAAAAGTACAGCGGGTGGTAAAGTAGTCCGGCGGGCGATAAAGTTACCGGAGTGAATCGCGAAAAGCAGGCCGGACAAAATAAATACAGGGAATATTAGGAATTTATTTTAAATTAGTGCATGAGTGATTTTTCATCAGTATACTTCTCCTATACATTTCAATTTTCATTTCAATACTGAACATATTGGTAAGTTATATTTTTATATCATAATACATCATATTATTCTATTTGATTTGAGATATAATGTCAACTCTCAATTTCAGAGGATTTTGATTTTTCATGCTCTCTCTTTTTTTTTATATTCAACAGATATAATTCAATTTTCGGCGTGGCAAATAGCCAGGAAAGTAGTTGTTTTCTGTTGAATATTCAGAATGATATTATGTGCTTATATATATAGGAGAATGCAAATTCTCTACTTCAGAAGATTTTGTTTTCAAATTCTTATTATGTGTGTTCAATAGATGTAATTCAATGTTCGTCGTGGCATATAGCCAGTGTTAAAGTAGTTGTTTTCTGTTGAATAAACCCAGACAGAATTAATATGTTCATCACATGGAGAATGCGAATTCTCAATGTATTTCTTTATACAGGGTGATTCACGGTGGAAGGCCTATCAGAAGTATCTGGAGAACAAAAATACAGAACATTCTGAAAATTAGGATGCTTTGATAATTGAACATTCTCTATCCGTATAAAATATTTTCATCGATACAGTGTTGCCACTACTATCAGAAACAACTAGCAACTTTGTTATTTTAGGTGGACACCGTGTATTTTATTGCATTTTTAGATTCTTCCTAAAGAGCTTATTTCATCAATGTATCACACTTGGAGTCTAGCAGGAATGATTACAGAGATATAGGGTGTTCAAAATCGAAATTTTCCAATTTTAGGATTTTTTGTGTCGAAACTATTCATTATCGATCAAACGGCTTACATGTCCCTATCTTTACTTTTGATCCACTATCTACTGGAATTTAATTGGAAAAAATACAGGGTGCTTCAAAATTCGGAATTCTGATCACCCTGTATCTGTTCCAATTAAATGTCAGTAGATAGTGAATCGAAAGTTAAGATAGGGACATATTCAAGCCGCTTTGATCTAGAGTCACTGGATGGTATTAGTTTGATAAGAGTTCGGACACAGCTGAACTTTTGTCTTTTTCTATTTTCTATAATACAATGGTTCAAGTGAATAAAAGAATAAGACATATATTCTGCTCTTTGTCTTTTCAATTTCCCTAGTAGCGCCTGATTGTCAGATACGATTTTAGAGGTTATATTTTCTGTCAAATCAATCATTGCCGTAGATGGACAATGGCTATAGGGTACAAACACCCACTTCTAGCAGAACAACTGTTATATAAATGAAAAAAATGCATATAACAACACTTTAATATTAGAGAAGATACACATATGCATAAACTTATAGCTATAATTCCTTATTGTATGTAAAACTGTACTCAAGTGATGAGTATAAAACATTAACTTATTTATATTAAATTAGAGGTAGGTATTCTCAATATACAGGAAGTGACATAAGTACTTTCAAGTGAAGTATTCCTGAAACAACAGTCTATATAAGCTTTTGTGTCCGGAAATGCTTCATTTCGGAGATACAGGGTGCTGAAATACAGAGAACAAATCATTTTTCGATAAATATTTGATAGGAAAAAAGTGGTTTATTTTGACGAGACCTACCAAATACTTGGTTTTGTAAAGTTCTCAGCAACTCCACTTAGCGCCCTAGGAGCTAAGTAACATGGATCGATATAGAAAATATCTCCATAACGATGACGTCCAGCGTGATTAAGGCCCTTATAATAATTCCCTTGATACATATATAACTATTCACTTTTCACTGTTAAATTTTAAATTTGGTCGACACCAAAAACGCCATTCAATAATATATCACTGTAGTTTACATGCTTTTCTTAGTTTCGTTTTCAAATTCTCAATTTCATTGTGTAATTTCGCGATCATTTCCTCTTTTCCATGATTATTTTGTTTTGTATTTTGTATGATGACTATGATGATAATGATGGAATTTTGTTCTCGAATTCGCCTGCTTTGTAAATTGATGGAACAGCAGATTCTCACAAAAAGATTTTGAAATCTTCTGTTTGAAAATGAGCCTGAAATATAGTTTCATTCTAATCAGATGTTATTATAAAAAGTGAATTTTAATGAGTACCTCACAAATTTCGCTCGTCTTCAAATTGATTTTACACCCAGGCCATTTCATATCTTCCTTCCATAAGCGAATGGTTGATATTTGTTTCCGAAAATTGAATAAATTATATCCATTTTTTTCAGAATTGGCACAATTTATTACACGGCAAGTAATTCCATAGCTGCTTTCATCTCGAATGTATAATTATGAAATTCTATTTCAATTCTGACGTTTATGAAATGTATTGTCAAATTCAAACAATTTCGAATGAAAAAGCGCGGGACGACTATGGTGCTCTTGTCACAATGCAAGGTGTGAAACTTTATAAATCTAAACATTCAAAAACCCTAACAGTTGCCATTTCTGTGTCCGAACTCTTATCAAACTAATAACATCCAGTGACTCTACTTTGATCGATAATGAATAGTTTCGACACAAAAACATCCCAAAATTTGAAAAATCTTGATTTTGAACACCCTATATCTCTGTAATGATTCCTACTAGACCCCAAGTGTGATACATTGATGAGATCAGCTCTTCAGGAAGAATCTAAAAATGCAATAAAATACAGGGTGTTCCATTTGAAATAACGCAAGTTGCTAGTTATTTCTGATAGAAGTGGCAACACTGTATCGATGAAAATATTTTAGACGGATAGATAATGTTCAATTAACAAAGCATCCCATTTTTCAGAATGTTCTGTCTTCTCGTTCTCCAGATACTTCTAATAGGCCATCCACCGTGGATCACCCTGTATATATATCCATTTTTTTGTGTTCATAAATATATCTGAGAATATTCCTTTTCAATAGGGAGAAAATAATTTTCATTTTTCATTGCTGTGTAAAAATCTGTTATTTTGAAAAAGAAAAATGTGTTGCTATGGATTTTTCTTGTCAAAAAACACGTAACGTAGACGAAAGAAGATATTCATCATGTCTACTGATTTTGTCGCATTCATTTCACCCCAATTTCACCCCGATAATGGCTAAAAAATCAGAAATCTATCAATTTGAAAATGAAAAAATGTCTTGCTATGGATTTTTTTTATCAAAAAACACGAAACGTAGACGAATTGTAGAGATTCATCATGTCTACTGATTTTTTCGCATCCATTTCACCTCCGTTTTGAAAAAGGAAAAATGCCTTGCTATGGATTTTTTAGCTATTATCGGAGTGAAATAGTGAAATGGATGCGACAAAATCAGTAGACATGATGAATCTCTTCATTCGTGTACGTGACGTGTTTTTTGACAAAAAAAATTCATAGCAAGGTATTTCTCCTTTTTCAAAATGACAGATTTCTGATTTTATAGCCATTATCAGGGTGAAATAGATGCGACAAAATCAATAGACATAATAGGCCAGTTCGTTTGTATTGCTAATCTTGCAAAAGTTTATTTTTTTTTCATAGTTGTCTGGTCATGGGATGATGTAAACAAAGAAAATCATAGAAAAAAAATCATTATCAGCAGGTAGAGCAAGGACAAACGAACAGGCCTAATGATTCCCTTCTTTCGTCTACGTTACGTGATTTTCAACAAATAAAAATCCATAGCAAGACATTTTTTCATTTTCAAAATGACAGATTCCTAATATTCCTCGTATTTATTCAGCCCGGCCTGCTTTTAGCGATCTTTTTACTTTCTGGCGCGGGAGTCTTGCTGGCTTCACACCGGTGATAAAGTTGGTCATTGGGCAGTAAAGTAATTTCAATATTTTTCCTGTAATTTCTAGTGGACTTTCATTCTAATCAAGTTAATTCAAAATCATTGTCCATAGTGACAGTAAATAAATGTCTAAAACGTACTCATCGCCGATTTTCAAAAAAGTTCTGAGTAGATTTGTTAGCATTCTAGAGTTCCTGAATGAAATTTTATATAGTTCTAGCCTCGCTTCCAGCAAATCGTAGATGTAAATGGTAAACATCAATTTCAAGCACTAACTTCACGCAGCGCCGTTTTTTTTAAAGAGTAAGACAGTTCTGATGGGAGATTTGAATAGCCATCGACGAGTTCTTCAAAATAATCTCATTGTGTTTTGGTGACAAATCGAATCCATGTGAAACCAGCCATGACTTCGCCTAATATTCCAGGCGCGCGCCATAACACCAATGGTCGTTCATTATTAATTTATATTCATGGATGGCCATGAAATTACTGAAACCTCCAGAATATCTCCGTGAATGGAACTATTTTCCATCAATGTATTCCTCTGAGGGTCCTCGATAATCTGTTTATCTCACAATAATTTGTCGGACAAGAATTAGTAGTAGTAGTAGTATTGTGGGGAGGCTGTAGCCAGGCAAGTAGGCCCCCATGGGCCCTTTTTGCCAACCCCTGCTCTCCACATATCTACACATCCCTCTTTTAGTTGTCCTTTTCGAACCTTCCCGTCCTTCTGATGAAGGTCAGGATGTCCGTCCACTCTAATTCGACCAAGTCTTCCTGTTGTAGTTTATCTACTCCAAAGATTTCGAATCTCATCCTTCCATACGCCTCACACTCTCCGAGGAAGTGAAGTGATGTCTCCTCATCTTCTCCGCATTCGCGGCAAGTGGGACTATCTTCCACACCTATGAGTGATAGGTGTCTGCGTAACCTGTTATGCCCTGTTAGTATCCCTATAAGAAGGCGCAGGACTTGGCGATCCCTGCCCAGCAACCAAGCCGTCCTTGGCTTGCTAGGACCGGCCACCAGGTCTCTCGATTGCCTGCAGCCGCCTATACGCCTCCAATATACTTCTAGTGCCTCGTCCGCCCATTTGTTAAGGGCAGACGAAGTTTGGCTTCTTGTTATGCCCAGTGCAGGCTCCGGCCCCCAGAACGGTGTCGCGGATCCGATTCTAGCCAGCTCGTCGGCCACCTCGTTCCCGGGCACCCCCCTGTGCCCCGGAACCCATACTAGTTCGACTTCCTTCTGTTCAGCTAGTTTCTCAAGAGCATCGCCACATTCCTGCACCAAGGCTGAGCTTGGTTTAGGATGGCAGACAGCCCTGAGAGCCGCCTGACTATCCGAGCAGATGTAAATCTTCTGCTCTGGTCCCTCTTTCACCTCATGCCTCTCCGCTACTGCCAGAATGGCAAAGACCTCGGCCTGGAAAACTGTGGTATACTTTCCAAGAGCGTAGCTCTCCCTTATGCCTAATCCTTCTACGTAAATTCCTGCGCCTGAGTCCTGTTTGTCAGTTAGGCGCGATCCGTCCGTATAACATACTAGACTCCCCGGGTGGAATTCCACTCTGTTCTCTTCCCATTGTTCCCTGCTTGGAATAGTGAGGGTGAACCTTCTATTCCATCTCAGCCTATTTTGGGCGTTCTTCACTCTTAGGGTGGAGATAGGGATCTCCTGCTCCACCCATGTCGCAATTCCCGCGTGACCTGTCACTGCTCCTCCGTTAGCCCAACTCCCCGAGTCCCGCATCCTCAGATAGGCCGCCATTGCTTCCCTCTTAATCCAGATTGGAAGCGGCGGCAGCCCCAGCAGTACCTCTAGGGTTGCAGTTGGCGTCGTCCTCATAGCTCCTGTGATCGCCAGGCAGGCCATCCTCTGAACTTTACTGAGCTTTCGACTGATTGTGCTGGTTTCTGCACCTGGCCACCACACAGCTGATCCATATTGAATCTTTGGTCTTACGACCGCTGTGTATAGCCAGCGCATGATCTCGGGGTTAATACCCCAAGTTCTCCCAACAACCCTCCTTAGTTGCCAAAGAATTGCCACCGACTTTTGCACGATCCTATCTACGTGTTGCCTCCATGAGAGTCTTGGGTCCAAGACGACGCCTAGGTATTTGACCTGTTGGACTAACTCCAACTCTTGGCCAAACATAGTAGGTGGTTTAAACCCGTCCCTTTTCCTTCGGTTAGTGAATAGGATCATCTCTGTTTTTGTCGGATTAACAGAGAGCCCCGCTTCATCACACCATCTTTCGATTATCCTGCAGGCTACCTGCATACGCTCACAGACAACCCCTAGGAATCGGCCGCTCACCAGAACCAATCCGTCGTCTGCGTATGCCTGCGCCTCGAAACCTTCCAGGGTGAGCTTGCACAGGAGTTCATCCATGACCAGGCACAGACAGGACAAGAATTAACTTCACAGGCCCCATCTTTCAGAATTTCTAAAAAAAAAATCATACTTTTTCAAAATACACTTGGGTGGTAGTTTTTTTTCTATGAATGTGTTCCTCAAATGGTACTCGATAATGTGTTTATCTCACAATATTTTGTCGGTCAAGAATTAACCCCACAGGCCCCCTTTTTTGGAATTTCGAAATAAAAAATCATAACTTTTTCGAAATACAAGTGGATGGGAGTTTTTTTCTATAAATGTGTTCTTCTAATAGTACTTAATAATGTGTTATATTTTGTCAGTCAAGAATTTACCCCACAGGCCTCCTTATTTGAAATTTCGAAAAAAAATCATTACTTTTTAAAAATACTCGTGGTTGGTAGTTTTTTTATGAAAGTGTTCCTCTGATGGTACTTGATAATTCGTATATCTCACAATAATTTGTCGGGCAAGAATTAACCCCACAGGCCCCCCTTTTTCGAATTTCGAAAAAAAAATCATAACTTTTTTAAAATACACGTGGATGGTAGTTTTTTTATGAAAGTGTTCCTCTGATGGTACTTGATAATGTGTATATCTCACAATAATTTGTCGGGCAAGAATTAACCCCACAGGCCCCCCTTTCTCGAATTTCGAAAAAAAATCATAACTTTTTCAAAATACACGTGGATGGGAGTTTTTTTCTATGAATGTGTTCCTCTAATGATACTTGAAAATGTGTATATCTCACAATATTTTGCCCTGCAAGAATTACTTCCACAGGCCCCTTTTTTCGAATTGCGAAAAAATATAACTTTTCCAAAATACACGTGGATGGGAGTTTTATTCTATGAATTTGTTCATCTAATGGTACTTGATAATGTGTATACCTCACAATATTTTGTCGGGCAAGAATTAACCCCACAGACCCCCCTTTTTCAAATTACGAAAAAATATCATAACTTTCTCAAAATAGACATGGAAAAACATACCATATTCAGCACGTGTATCTTGAAAAAGTTATGATTTTTTTTTTCGAAATTCCAAAAAAGAAGGCCTGTGAGGTTAATTCTTACCCGACGAAAAATTGTGAGATATACACATTATCGAGTACCATTAGAGGAACATGTTCATAGAAAGAAACTCCCATCCACTTGTATTTTGAAAAAGTTATGATTTTTTTTTCGAAATTCAAAAAAGGGGGGCCTGTGGGGATCCGACAAATTATTGTGAGATATACAGATTATTAAGGACCCTCAGAGGAAGGATGGATCATAGTTTCATCCACGGACATATTTTGGAGGTTTTAGTAATTTCATGGCCAGCCATGAATATAAATTAATAATGAACGGCCATTGATGGTATAGGGCGCGCCTGGAATATTAGGAGAAGTCGTGGGTTTAACTCCTGGCTGGTTTCACACTGATTATGTTATGTATGGATTGACAATGTATGAGTTAGTAGACTTCTCCAGTCTTTAAACTTTTACTAGTTTTTTGGGATTAATAAAAGGGATACAATGTCTTATATTGTTGAAGTTTCGTTCACTATTTCTCAAAACAAAAACACTTAACTGGTATTCAAGTATCGCTCCAATACCTTTCCAGAATCGTTAAATGTTACCGAACACAATCAATATGAAGACAACGAGGAGAAAATCTGCCACTTCAAAAAGTTGTTCAAACCCAACAATCTCAAAAGAAGGTTTTGCTCCGCCCCTAATACCCCCGAGAAGCAGGTCCAGGACAACCTGAAAAAATCGAACACCAACAGCTTCATCAAAAACTTTGCGCAAGTGACCGTTCACACCCAATCGCCTCTGAACAAGGAAGCCCTAGACATATTATACCCCGATTTACCTCCGTTGGAACCGGTGAGGAAACCTCTGACGCCACAAAAGTTCAGAGACAGCTTCGACAGGAGTCTCGATAGGAGTGCAACTCCTGCCAAGAAACGTCTCTTTTCGCTGTCGCGGAAGGAACTGTTCAAGAGCATCGTCTCCAATAACATCATCATGAAGAAGATCCTGCGGGAGTTGTCTGAAGGTGATCTCTACCGATTGGGACAAGTTTCGAAGTCTCTGAGAGACGCGATCTTGTCCGATATCGATGCCTCTGGTAGGTATTCGGGCTACATGAAGATTCATCACAATTACAAGGAGAATTATAAGATTACGCCGCCGCCGTCTCCTGAGAAGTCCGATGAACACTTCGAAAATAGTTTGAGCTCCAAGAATTTCGCATACTTTTACAGTGTAAGTGTTACTTCCCAAGCATACTCTCAGATAGATATTGTGCCTACTTTCCGAAAATGAAGGTTTATCGAACTGTTCCACAGGATATGGGCCTGTATCAGTAAACAATGTTATTTCATTATTTCAAAGTACTAAACCTATCTAATTCACTGTTGCTAACCGTTTTTCCCTCAGAGCTCAATAACTTTTTCAAATAATTACTGAGTCACGATAGTTCATAACATGAAAAAACGCGGGAAAGCGCGTGACGTAATCATCCGAGAACATATAAGATTTGACTTACGTATCGATTCTGTATTTCTGATAGACAAGTGCAAGAATATTTCTGATTGTCAATTCAATCAGAATATGGAATGATTTTGGATTGAATACTTACTGCAGATAACAGAGAACACAACACACAACTAATGAATCAGATAATATGAGGATTATCTTTGAATATTCGCATCTTGACTAGATCAAACAAGGATATGACGATGAACGTGACGGCCGATATTGACGTGAGGATGTAAGATTGTCAATGCAGTTCGTCTTCTTCTATTTTTGTATTTCTGGGAACTTAGGCATAGGCTTAGGTAATTACTAGTTACAAATCTGGCTTGAAATAAGTGGTCATGGCGTTTTTTGACGTCGCTGAATTTAATAGGCGAGTGGAATATATATTTTTTGAATTCTTGAATAGAATCACCAGTCAAGTACCTTCCAATTTCATATTTTTTTAGAATTTCTCGGTCGATTTTTAAGTGCCGAAATCATCAATAATGCCACGGTTTTGCGTTTGCCGCGAGTTGAAATACGATTGGGAATTTCAGGAATATTAGTTATTCAAAATTCATTTGTGTAAATATTTACTAATTATATTAATTCATACTAGAGGACATTTGAAGCGGTGAACGTGACAACACGGCGCGCACGACTTGTGGGCGTGGTCTTGTCCCTTCTCACCATTCAGCACAATGTTGCCAAGTCTCCAACATTTACATAATATTTTTTTATGGAGTATAAGAAATATTTGGACATGCTGGTTGCTCGAAATAGTAGCGAATGAACTATAATATCATGGGTTCCTCCTATTATGTTTTATTCAACGACTTGACATCCTTGCTTCGTGAGTGGTAATGGAAGATTTTCTGACCAATAACGAAACAGCATAAAAGCTGACATCACCATTCTTTCGACGTATGGCTAAATGGTGGCCATGACGGTACGTTTGAAATGAGCTCCGAAATTCAACAATTTCGAACAACGCATACACTCATTATTTACGTTAAAAAAGTGTGAGAAGGGTTGCAAAAATCAATTCAGGTCCCTAACGACACAGTGGAGTAATTGAATGCCAATATCTCATTATGAGTCCACTCGCCCATTATTGAAAAAAATATTTGCGATGATTTTAGTGTTTACTAGTGTTTACAACTCCATCCTAATCCTTCAGTTTGGGGAAGTAGGATATAAAAGTTAGGCAAGCCAATGTAAGCTTAGTTTATTTTATTTTACCAGTTATTCACCTGAAGAAGCTACTGTGTTAGAGAAACATGTCGTGTGATTAAAATTTTGTTGAAATCTTATAGTTTGTGAAGTTTTTTAAATATAGGGTGACATTTGGAAAATTTCCCACCCTCAATATCTTTTTCAGTAATTATATGGAAAATCAAAAACAGGTCGATTTTATTTCCAAGGAGGAACCTCAGAATAATTAGATTAAACCCTTCTAGTTCAATCCCCTAGGATGGGTAGATGTTACCCTTAGAATGTCAAATGGGAAGTGGGCTCAAATGGCGCATCATTTTGAAGGACGTTAAATTCCCATTCCAACGATACTTTAGTTTATCATTTTCTGTTGAGCAGTTTCCGAAAAATGCCGTGTCAATTAGAAAACTTTACATCCTTGATATTTGGAAATTTTTGTTTTGACGCTTTCAAAATTCACAAAAAGAGAAGTTTTTCTTTAAAATCCCGAAAAATTTTGGGTGATTTTGCACTTATCATACGATGGGTTTTTTGCAAAACATTTTCTCATTACCTACGTATTTTTGTCTGAAAATCAAGAGTTAGATAATGAAAATGTGAACAAACCATTATCTATCGGGATATTTCACGAAAAATTTGAAATTTCACCTTATTTTCCCGCCTGTATTGGATACGCATTTAGAATTATTTACCTTCTTTCATCATTGGATAATTTATATAATATAACGATGTACTTCAATGACACATTTTGAATATGAAAATCGACGAGAAATGTAATATTCTTGCGATTTTTTCATATTTAGTGAACTGTCACCAATCAGACCAGCTGACGGAATTCCGCCATTCAAGTATCAAGGACAAGACAAGTCAAATATGCATGAATTCACTTTCACCGTGGGTAAATGAAAAAACTTTTTTTTTCTGAAAATTCATGTTACACAACTAGTATCAATCTCTTAAAGTGGAAAAAAGATTGAGAAGGAATAATATCATTTGAAATAAAGTTTATAACGTCATTCACGAAGAAATTCGTTTATTAAAGTTTATGTTTTTGCGAAATCTGTTGACGTTTGACCTTCATTTGACATCAAAAATGAATTGGCCGTCAGCTGGTATGATTGTTCAGTGAATATATGAAAAACTCAAATCATACTATCTTGCCAAACCCTAAGAAATACTCCTGGAATTTTCGAAAGGGTTCGCCAATCCATGAGATAGAGAATGGAATCCTGTATTCTAGCAGAAGGAGGACATTTTCAACAATTCTTGTAATGATTTAATTGAATAGTTTCAGAGTTGATTTCGTCCCAAGCAGACATCGTCAAAACTTGTTGTAAACTTGTGGTAGTTTGTGTGTAAGATATGTTTGGAATTTGTTGAAATGGTTTTTATTTTTTAACGTGAAAACGGTGCGTCGAATGGAAAAAAATTCGAGATGCCAAAATGTTGCAAAATGAATAAGGATTTCAAAAATGATTTTTTTTTCTGGAAAAAGCAAGGGCGTACAATATTTTTTTAGAAAAATCTACAGTATACACCCTATACGGACGCCACTGGTAGGAATTTTTAAAATTCTCCTGCATCGAAAAATACCTATGGGTGCTTAGTAGGTGCATGTCAAATTTCATGGAAATATCTAAGTCAGTATTGAAGTTATGATGAGAAAACTAAGTTTTTCTTAGAATTTTAACACCCTATATCACGAAAGTTGAGACGTTTAGGGCATATGTTCATTGGAACTTTTCTTCTTCAAATAAGCTGACTAACCATATCCCGAGTATTCGGTAATCAATTAAATTACACCCTGTATACAGGGTGACCGTTTTCTGAGCTCCACGATCGGAATCTCAGTTATTATAAGAGATACGAAGACAGGTTAGGTTGGCAACAACGCAAGGAGTGATATTTGACTTATTTGAATTGAGACCTAAACCTTTAAGCACATCCCATCCAATTTTTCCCATAACTGTATTATTCGCCCCACTATCTAACAAAGCTTTGAATTCAATCTCAAAAATTTCAACTGATAAATATGGTCGATTATCACCTTCACAGTGTGACAAAATATACGAAAGTACTGGCAAAATTGTTTGAGAATCACTATTTTGAACTGAGTCGACTACTAATTTGTCAGAGCACATCACACGACTCCTTAACGGCTCTGTTGCCCGTTTCCCGAACAGTTAAGACAAGTTTTCACTGAGACTTCAGGCCTACCGCATTTAAAACAATGTTACTTTTTGGGTTGTGTACACCTATTCCTAATAATTTCCTGACTGACCGCAGTTCCAACAGGTTGGACCTGAAGAGGGTCTAGTAGTGAGCGGAGTAGACTGAGTCGGGTTAGGCCCAAAATTCATAGGAGCAGCTTGAATGGAACTGTTTGAGTAATTTACTAAACCTGAACTATGTGGAAACAAATTACTAGTTACATCATACTGATGTTGGCATGAGTCATTTTAGTCTACAAATGAGTTACAGGATGTTTTCATTAATTGATCTTGAATCTACCATTTTCATGAACGTCGTTCCTTATTCAAAACCATAGTTTTCAAGTAGATGAGTTCGACGAAAATGTGAACGTTCCAGATCCGAATTCAAATGAACTGTCGCTTGTTAAACAAAACTTTTGGCGTTCTTTCCAAAGCACTCTTCGCAAAAGTGGCCAATGACAAAATAAGAAGAGCAAGTAGATAGCTGTAGATGCATATCCAAGAGAGGCGGAAAAAGGAGGTGGAATTCAGAACTTTCTTGTGAAATATCTCGATAAATAGTGGTTTGTTCACATTTTCATTATCAAATTCGTGTTTTTGAGAAAAACATTCGTACCTAAAAAAAAAATTTCGAAAACAAAAAACATCACATGATAATTGCAAAATCACCAAATTTGAACAATTTACCCTGTATAACAATAATGATTTTTCAGTGCATTTTTTTCTATTTTAGATCGCCTCTGGATTGAATAAATATCAGTCTCTCACGAAATGTCCCCGATGCAACAAAGCTTCTGTAGTTGAAAATTACATTGGGCAGTGTCAAGATTTGCTTAGATGTGGTTACATTTTTTGTAGGAAATGTGGCAGTTTTGCAAGCAATCCCAAGGATTTTAAAGACATATGTAATAATGCACAAATTATGAACATGCCAAAAGCAAGGTACCTATATTTATTTCTTTGTGTGTACATTTTCCATCACAGGCAACAAAGTTCATAGTTATTTTGCTCATAATTTGTTTTGGTAAATCACCATTTTTTTGCAGGTGTCATTTTAGCGATTTAAGCAATTCGTCCATTACCAGTGATTATGTGACTGACACTTCGAGTTCCTTTTTTTCTTCGTCGTTAAATCTGAATCTCATTAACAAATTCGACACTTCAGGGGTTGCACCTGGGAGTGAAACATCAACTCCCAAACTTAACGTGAAGAGAAATTTGTCAAAATCGTTCATGTCTCCATCTGAGGTGAGTAAATTTCTTTCATTGTATTCATTCAGTTTCTTCAATGGCCATTCTTCACTTTGATTCTTACAGAGAAAAATAGGTTGAGCTCATACAAAAATAATGGCTGTACTTATACATATTGACTCTTATATCTAAGCAGGGAAGCAATTTTGAAAAATCGATTAAAAATACCTCATTAAATCAAATTTGCAAACCCTGTAAATTCTTCACCTTGATTTTCCCAAGATGATAGTTGGAGATTGACTGTGTATATGTTGGCGTCAATTAGTGAATATGTCGGCGTCAATTAGTAATATGGAAATACCGGGTGCTCAGAGCGAATGTATTGAAATAATTTGTACAAAAAAAAATTGATAAAAAACAAAACGTCTAAATGAATTGCTCGATATGACCTCCAATTTTTTGAATACACATGCGAGCCCTTTTAATTAAAGAAAATCTTAGCCTTTGAAGAAAAGATGATTTGCCCCCTACTGGTGCACCTCCGCATCTTGCTGTAAATGTTGGCAATTATTTGAATGAAATCATTCCTAATCGCTGGATTGGTCGGGGTCAGGATGCTCCTATTAAATGGCCATCCCGTTCCCCTGATCTCACACCCTTGGACTTTTCAGTCTGGGGATGCATGAAAGATTTTGTGTGTAAGGTTCCGATTATGAGCGAGAATCATTTAAGAGACAGACTCTTTCAAGCTGGGGAGCACTCCAACAGGTTGAAGCCACATATTTTTCAAAGGCTAAGATTTTCTTTAATTAAAAGGGCTCGCATGTGTATTCAAAAAATTGGAGGTCATATCGAGCAAATTATTTAGACGTGTTGAATTTCTATCAATTTCTTTTTTGTTAAAATTATTTTAATACATTCTCTCTGAGCACCCGGTATTTCCATATTAACCTTTTCGTACGTAAAAAGTTACGCCCCTCTTCCAATTTCGACGAAATAAATAGGACTATGTGAACATTATGAGATTACCGTAAGCCGCATAGGCATCAAACAATAACCAGTACTTTTCGAATTATCTTGAAAACAAATAATTTTATCCAAATTTAACAAGAGACAAAAAATACTCAAGAATGATTGAACACTTGAAGAAAAATAAATTTGAAGTCATTAGCGCACGTACAAAAAGAATATGGGGGAAAGTGTTGTAACCTTGCAAATTTCAGGGGGTAATAAGTGATAAAATTTAGTTATGATTGTACCCCTGAGTTGGCTGTTAACCTGCCTGAGATTTACTTGGTGTTTTAATTATTCTCAAAAGTTTTGCTACAAAATATAGTGTTTTAAGTGCCTAGTTTGAGACTGTAGAAACCAAACACTGGTAGTTCAGCGGGACAATGGGGTGGGTACGTTAAATGCCAAAAGTAGGGTGAATATATAGATTTAATAATAAGAAAACTTGAAAAATACAAATTCCACTAGAATTTTGCCTTGATCTCAATGAAAACCATCAATTAGCAAGATTTTATATCACAACTAGGGACTGTCTGAAATCAACTCTTCAGTACATCCCTTATAATCAATTTATAACAAAAATTGGAATAACAGATATATATATAGACAAGGTGATAAAGCAATACCGCAGTGCACGTTGGTTTCCAATATATGAATGACTTGATAATACTAATAAATGGTACAATTTGGGGTATTTTACTTATAACTCAGCATAAACGGTAATTTTCAACCCTTCTAAGTGGTAGCGGTATTTGGTGGTAGTTTTCCACTTCCAAACGGGCACTAATATGGAACAGACTCACCAAAATTGAAGGTGACAGGCGATTATGTTCCTCGGTGGTGTCTAGCTGTCGAGTACAGGGTGTAGGCGGCCACGTCGATCATATACAGGGTGTTGAGCGTACAGGACAGAGAGTGACGCTACAGGGTGCATACCGGATCCATACAGGGTCCAAACAGGGTGGACTCGAAGAGCTGTTTACTCCTCAGCAACTATACAGGGGATTCTTAGGGTTGCTTGTTCATCAGCAGGCTCTCCTTTGGGGCTTGCAAAAAAAAAAAGGCCAAACCGGTGGATGACGCAGATCGGAAGCCAGGAGATAATTCCAGGAGAATAAGAACCCTAAACGATAAAAAAAAGAAAATGGTTGTGTGCCACTCGAAAAATAATCAAGACTAAATTCCTTACCTGATGTGATGGTGGTCGGGTTCTTGATCGGCTGATGTCAGCCTCGTGGCTTTCGGCCTTAAATCCCTCCAATTTGAGGTATGGTACCAAAACCAAAATTGGTCACCACGAAATGAGAATTCGAATCGAATTAATCCCAACACTAATGGAGAAAGAATAAATCAAAATATGTACAATGCGAAATCGAATCTCTGGCTTACTTGTCACACGAGTTGGATCAACCTTCTCCAGGAAAAATGGCGAGATATCTCGTGAAGATGATGGGCCGTCCTTCAACCGGAAGATCGGTCTTTATCTCAAAAACGCCCCATACCTCAGGAAAGTGTTGGTGGGAGATTTTCCCGCGAACACACTGTAGATGGTATTTCACCACCACAGAAAGATGAGAGAATATCCTAGCTCCAACAAGAAAATACCTAATTTACCCGATATTAGTGAATGTTAACCATTTTCCATTTAGTTTTCGTGGAAATTGATTTTTCGGCGGTTAAAGCCGTTTTGCCACGACCACAATATTCAAACGGAGACATACGCAATCTTCTTCTTTTTCGATGGATGCTCGACTTCATCGAACGAGACATAAACACTAGGGTTATCACACCTACTATCCGATTTAACAACAAATCACTATTTTGACAAAAATCCCGACATCATGCTGAGCTTAGTCCTTCCATAATCAATCAATTTTGAGGGCCATTCAAAAATCGATGAAAAATGAACTGCTGTCAATGACAGATGTTAGCAACTGCTAAAAGTACGGAGAATCATAAAAATAATGACATTGTCTTTCAAAATAAAGCAGAGCAGCTCGCAAATATCGGTCAACTGTCAGTAGTCAACAATCTGACAGTGATAAAGATTCTGACAGTGATACCTCGCTCAATATTATTGACTGAAAATGTAAACAACGAGCACAATATGATAAATCGACTGATAACTAAAATAGTGAAATGATCCTCGCTAAACTGTTGAATATCCGTGCGCTCGAACATATCGAAGAAGACTGGCTATCATCCCACAAAAACAACAGCGTGAATAAATATTCGAAACCAGAATCGCGAACCACGGTAAGCACTGACAACAGACCTTGTCTAATAGAAACTCGAGAGACTATTTTGTTTTCAGGAGCTAAATAAGAGAACTGATTTACGACAATAAACTGTCGTATAAACTATTTGAGATTGCAAATAGGATATATCAACGACAACTGATGAATAAACAAATGAAAATCTGAGAGAAAAGTACGTAAACAAAACCATCTCGATTTGATTTCTAGCAGTATTTTCGTTAGGCAAAAACGAAGTGTAACACTCCCCCTCTACCCCGAAGAGATTTACCTGTAAATCTCAACAAGATAACTTGTCGAAAATACTGTCTACTATACGTTACGGATCTACGGTGGATCATGGAAATCCTCCTCCTCGGAATTCGGATCAGGTGGACGAGACTTGAAATCTTGTACATGCCAAGTACCTCGAGATTTATCATTACTATCGACTACTTCGTATGTCACTGGAGATAACTTCTTTTTAATAATAAAAGGACCTTTATAATTTGGTGCAAACTTAGCCGTAAAATAGTTAGTAGCATCAGAAAGCACATGGTTCTTTACATAGACCGAATCACCAACGGAATAACTCACCGGCCTACGCCTAAGGTTATAGCGCTTTTTGGACTTAGAATGAGCATCATCAAGACGTTTCCGAACATCGCTATAGATGTTTTTGAATTCCTCTACTGCTCTTCGAGGCCTAGGATCGTTGTCCATATTGGCAAGTGGATGTTCATAATTATTTCCACTGGGTTTATGTTCACGCCCGAAATTAACAAAAAATGGTGTCAAACCTGTAGTCTCATGAACGGAAGTTCGAATTGCACAACCAACCTTCGGTAACAACTCAGCCCATATGCGATGATTTTCTTCAACGTAACAAGACAGCATTGCTTTAAGAACACGGTTGACTCTTTCAACTGGGTTTGCCTGAGGGTGATACAGAGGCGTGAATCTAATGTGGACATGATAATTCTCACATAACTTCTTGAAAACATTGGACTGAAACTGTACTCCATTATCGCATATTAAGATTTGAGGACAACCGAACATCAGAAAAACATGCTCTTCAGTTATACGTGTAACTGCAATGGCTGTAGCTGATCTTAAAGGGAAAAATAAAGAAAATTTGCTGAACGTATCTGTGACCACATAGATAAACCGATATCCTTCTTTTGAGCGAGGCAAGGGACCAACGAGATCTACAGAGATCATCTGCCAAGGAACAGTTGGTTCAGGATGTTTACCCATATAACCGGCAGGACGTTGCAGCTCCGGTTTATGTCGGTTACAAGTTTGACATTTCCTAACATAGGCGGCGACATCAGCTCGCATTTTTGGCCAATAGTAGCGTTCCTTCACCCTTTCAAACGTCTTAAAAACACCAGCATGACAAGCCACGGTTTCATCATGATTTTCCCTAATAATTTTCTTCTTATTCTCCTTCGGAACAACCTCTTTCCAATAGTCCGTCGTATCTCGCAAACCAGGATAAGGACAATAAACATACTTGAAAAGTTTGTCATCGACTACTCGCCATTGTGGAAACTTCAGAGGACTTTCCTTAACTTGCTGAACCATACGGAGATACCAACTATCTGAAGATGGGTTTACTTCGCTCGAAACGTTGATAGCATTAATTTCTGGCACAGCTCGTGATAATGCATCTGCCACTACGTTATCACGGCCTTTCCGATGGTAAATCTTGAAATTGAATTGCTGTAAGCGTAGCAACCAACGAGCTATACGACCTTTAGGTTCCCTCAAATTATGGAGCCATACCAAACTATGGTGGTCCGTTATAACAGAAAATTCATAGCCCTCAAGATATGGACGTAGTTTTTCGATCGAAAAGAGAACAGCCAGACATTCCCGTTCTACCGTACTATAGTTACGTTCTTGACGTGTCAGGGATCGGCTCACGTAACAGATCACATGTTCGCCATCTTCGAAAATTTGGGAAAGAACACCACCTATTCCGTATGCTGACGCGTCTGTCTGCACTTGGAATGGTCGACTGAAGTCAGGACATGTTAACACAGGAGCTGAAGCTAAGGCGTTCTTGATACCTTGAAAAGCACTCTGACAATCTTCCGACCAGCACCACTTTTTATTTTTTGAGAGAAGAGCGGTCATTGGGGCAACAAGAGAAGAAAAGTTCGAGATGAATCTCCTGTACCATGAAGCAACACCTAACACACGACGAACCTCAGTGATGTTTTTAGGCGGTGGGATATTTAAAATGGAAGATACTTTTTCGGGATCTACATGGAGACCCTGGCTATCCACGACGTAACCTAGATAACGCAGTTCAGGGCGACAAAAGAAGCATTTTGATTTCGACACTGTGAGCCCCGCTTTTTGGAAACGTTCGAAAACCTCTTTCAAAGTTTTCATGTGATCTTCAAAAGAAGATGAAACAATGATAACATCGTCTAAATAGTAGAATACTTGAGGTTCCAATTCAGGTCCTAAAACTTTGTCAATCAGACGTTCGAACGTTGCCGGCGCATTACATAGCCCAAATGGCATTCTTTTAAAATGATAGAGACCTCGACCTGGTATGGTAAATGCTGTGTAATCACGAGATTCTGGTGCAATTGGGACCTGCCAATAGGCTGATTTAATATCGATAGAACTTAGGAATTTTGCACCCCGTAATTTGTCTAAGATAGTTGAAATGAATGGAAGTGGATATGCGTCTTTTTTCGTTACTCGATTAAGTTGTCGATAATCAACACAAAAGCGATATTCGCCTCCCTTTTTCGGTACAAGAAGAACAGGGCTTGACCAAGCCGAACTAGAAGGCTCAATCACACCTAATTCCAACATTTCTTTGACGGCCTTATCAATGTGTTCTTGCATAACGGGTGAAACTCTATAGGCTCTTTGTTTAATCGGTTCTGAATCAGTTATGATTTTGTGTTGTATCAGTGACGTACAACCCAATTTATCCCCTTGTTGTTCGAAATAAGTGTGAACTAGTTGGTCTAATCTTAACTGTTCTTCGGTACTCAAGACTTCTTTTGGGACTACTTTATTGACCGTACTGACCGTATCTATACTTGAAGAGGGGCTATCAAATGACCAGCACCCGTGCTTTAAATCAGGGATTATACCCATGGCCAGCCAAAAGTCAACACCCAAAATGATCGAATGATTTAAATCGGGAACAACTAAAATGTCTACGATTTTAACTTTATGTTCTAATTTAATAGGTACAGAGATAGAGCCTAATACCGCACAATTTTGGTCATTTGCAACCACACAAGAATTAATGTTTGAACGATTCAATTGTATACCCAAATTTTTAAGAATATTCCATCCAATTTTTCCTAAAACAGTGTTATTCGCGCCACTGTCTAGAAGAGCCTTGAACTTTATTTCGAAAATCTCTATCGACAAAAATGGCCGGTTATCACCATCACAATGTGATAAAATATATGAAAGTACAGGCAAGATGGTTTGAGGGTAGCAGGTCTGGTTATTTGCGTCGACTAGAATTTCGTTGATAGAGCACGTTAGGCGACTATCTAACGGCTCTGCTGGACGTTTCCCGAACAGTTGGGACATGATTTTACTGTCACCTCAGGTTTACCACATTTGAAACAGTGCATTCTGTGAGGTTGGGTACATCTACTACGCACATGACCAGCTTGGCCACAGTTCCAACACGTTGGGCCTGAAACTTGTGAAGGTCCAGAAATCGGCTGAGTACGACTAATAGGAGTATGAAGAGGTAAAACTTGCGTAGGTATAGCGCGTTCTTCAGCTCTATAATTCACCGCAGAAACTTGCCTAGGATTCATATTTTCAGGAATGGTATCACGCGGGTACAAAATATTAGAGGTGCCAAAATTTTCAGCAAAAACATGAGGATCAATTCCAGACTGATATAAATGGGTTGGATTATTAACAGGTTGCGAATGAATAACTGAATCAAAATTTGGAGGCAACAAGGAATTTATTTCAGAATTGAAATTTTGAATTGGAGCTGATGAACGAGTAGGTGTGACGTTGTTCGAGTCAACTTCAGATTGAAGTCCAGAAAAGTTCGGGTTTTGCAAGTTCTGAGCAGGAATGCCCACGGCAGAAACGCGAGGGTTCGAGGTTTGATGCTGGTATTCTAATCCGGGCTCTACGGAATATCTAGGTCTAACTATGGGAGCTCTATATTCTTGTGCGCTCTGATTCGCTTCCTCAATTTCACGACCCATTGCTATGAGGGTATTCAAGGAGTAGACACCTTTACCTGCGAAAGCCATCTGCAAATATGGTAACATTTTACCCCTAATGAAACTTACTCTATATTCCTCACTAGGTTTAGAGCTCAGTTTGTCAAAAAGATTTTCCATATATGAAACATAAATTATAACATTCTCATTAGAACCTTGTGTCCTTCTTTTAAGTGTATCCCAAATTCTTTCCTCATAATTGCGAGGCAGAAAACTGTTACGCAATGCCATAACAAATTCATCATAAGTCCTGATGTTATTTCGCGCAAAACGGAACCATATCGAAGCATCTCCATCTAGTAATTCCGGTATCGAGTCGTACAATTGTGTTTTCGAAACTCCGCGAGAAACACGCATCTCTTCTAATTTTTCGAGAAAGTCCGTAACACTAGTAGTGCCATTGAATCGGAGCCTCCAACGACTAACATCAACAAATCTATGAGAATTATTACTGTTATCATAGGTATGGTAAGAAAAATTTCGATTATCGGACGTCGAGGGATAATGAACGGGAGTATCAAATTCTACTCGAGTACTACCCGTAGTGGCACAACGACTATCAGGGAGATTAGCTCTACAATTGTTGTTACAAGGATGATTCAATTTATCATGGCTCGGCTTGAGAATATTTACATGCATGTCCCGCATTAACTCTGAGATCCTGTTTGTTAAAATTGTAACATCAATATCGTTATTGGTTTTGGGGGGAATTTTCAAATTAGGAACTTCTTGCTTCGTGGCAGAAGTCTGTGCATCAGGAATATTATTGCTGCTAAAGCTATTAACATGATCTTCTGCTTCATTGAACATTATAAGATCGTCCACAAAAGAGTTACTTGTTGAACTAGCATTGGGAGGGGTATTATTCGCGGAAACAGTATTATTACCTGTTTTTCTACTAGCAGACCTGTACGCGCAATCTAGAGCAAGTTTCAAATCACCAGCCAAAACAGTCAACTTTAATCTTTCAATTTCATCCTCAGGTTCTTTCGCTGGAAGTCGGTTAATTCGATTCATGACATGAATTAGCCTTGAATTAATTTTCTGGTACTCATTTTCAAAATTACTATCCTCAAATGTTTGAATACTCCCTAACAATTCCGTAATTTTATTATGACATATCAATATTTCATTTTTAGGGTCAAAATGAATTGTGGATGGTTGTGAAGTACCTTCCTGCTCAGCCTGTAAAGCAGTTCTCAATAAAGCGCGTTTTTCTTGTACCGTACCATTACCTAGGCCTGAACCACGTAGCAATAATTCATAAGTAAGCTCATCGCTTCGTAACCTATTGATCTCCATATTGATCCCAAAATTTTTCGGTTATAACAATATAATAAATTCAGAAAATATTTGCACACTAGGCAATTTTATCGACGAAGTGAAAATCGAATTAATCGATGGGAAAAAAAATATTTTTGCACACTAGGCAATTGTATCGACGAAGTGAAAATCGAATTGAATCGATGGGAAAAAAAAAATTTGCACACTAGCAATTTTATCGTAGAGAGAAAATCGAATAATATCGATGGGAAAAAAAATGTTTGAATTTATCGACGAAGTCCAAAACGATTTAACGATAGGGAAAAAAAAAACAATTTGCACATGTAAACTGTAGTTTACATACCCCCTCCCTTCCCGGAGAAGAGAAAAAAAAATATATACCCCCCAAAATCTAATGGCAACAGGTCCGCTACACCCTGTACACAACAATAATCGAAAACAAAATTTATATACCTACAATATAAAATACAAAGGTTCATATAAGTTCAAAGTTTAGTAAACCACGAAATCGGAATAATCTTCAATAATTATTGTCGTCCTTCAAAATTGATCACCCTGTAGTAGGTATTGAAAAAAAGTTGCGTAAAAAAAAATTAAATTTGTTTTTCACCTGTGAATTTTTTTTTCCAAATTATTTCACCCTGTAAATTTTTCAAAACAAAAAAAAACAATACAGTGCGAATGGTTCGACTAATCAGAACCACCCCGTATGATGTTTATTTACTTTTATACTAAACCCATAAAAAAAATATTAGCAAACCTTGATCACCCTGTAAATATTTATAATATCAATATCGAAAATCATACGGTATATATTATGTACAAAGTATACTATATCTCACCTTGTATGAAATTTTCAGAAATATACTTAGTTAAAATTTCAAATATCCATTTATCAGAATCACCCTGTATAATTCTGATATGAACGTTGACTATATTATCCAATTTGAAAAAAAAATGTTTTTTTTTTTGCTAACCTTGCCCACCCTGTATAAACAATAAGTATATGGACATCTAAAAATAATTTCTGCAAAATATACACCCTGTATTAAAAGTTCCAAAAAATATCCCCAAAATTCATGAACTGCAACTCATCAGAATCTCCCTGTTAAATTCTGATATAACCTCACAGTGGAAGAACAAAAAAAAATCTCATAAGTATCTGAACTTTCAGAAAAAAAAAATCCTGCAAAATATACTCACTCTGTATAATTGAATAATTCAATGGTTGAACTAGAACATTGTCAATAGATAGTGATGAGGAAGTGTTTAAGAGAGCAAAACAAATGAAAAGTAAGAAATATGAGGAATTATTCTAATTCCAATTGGATTCAAACAAGAATTGGAAACTTAAAAGCACTACATTCACCTTGGATCACCAAGAATAACAAATATCTCTCAATATTCAAAAATTCTTTGAACTTTATTATAAAAAAAATAAACTTGAAAGCAAACACATCAACACTCTATTAACACAGTCTGCCTTTGACAAAGTTCAAGTTGTACCATAAAAATATTAATTTTTATTTAATTTGTGAACACCCTGTAACCGCTATATATGAGGAATAGAAAAAATATATTTTTCTGCAACTGTACCAGATCAATATATTATATGGAAATGTACCACAACAATGCAAGATGAGATGCAACTTGTATCTGCACTGAGAATGAAAAAATTTAAAACTACCACCAATTATATCAATGAATAGCCAAATACCCTTATCACATATTCACCCTATGATCCCACTGAAATAAATGAGTTGGGCGCCATTGTAACCTTGCAAATTTCAGGGGGTAATAAGTGATAAAATTTAGTTATGATTGTACCCCTGAGTTGGCTGTTAACCTGCCTGAGATTTACTTGGTGTTTTAATTATTCTCAAAAGTTTTGCTACAAAATATAGTGTTTTAAGTGCCTAGTTTGAGACTGTAGAAACCAAACACTGGTAGTTCAGCGGGACAATGGGGTGGGTACGTTAAATGCCAAAAGTAGGGTGAATATATAGATTTAATAATAAGAAAACTTGAAAAATACAAATTCCACTAGAATTTTGCCTTGATCTCAATGAAAACCATCAATTAGCAAGATTTTATATCACAACTAGGGACTGTCTGAAATCAACTCTTCAGTACATCCCTTATAATCAATTTATAACAAAAATGGGAATAACAGATATATATATAGACAAGGTGATAAAGCAATACCGCAGTGCACGTTGGTTTCCAATATATGAATGACTTGATAATACTAATAAATGGTACAATTTGGGGTATTTTACTTATAACTCAGCATAAACGGTAATTTTCAACCCTTCTAAGTGGTAGCGGTATTTGGTGGTAGTTTTCCACTTCCAAACGGGCACTAATATGGAACAGACTCACCAAAATTGAAGGTGACAGGCGATTATGTTCCTCGGTGGTGTCTAGCTGTCGAGTACAGGGTGTAGGCGGCCACGTCGATCATATACAGGGTGTTGAGCGTACAGGACAGAGAGTGACGCTACAGGGTGCATACCGGATCCATACAGGGTCCAAACAGGGTGGACTCGAAGAGCTGTTTACTCCTCAGCAACTATACAGGGGATTCTTAGGGTTGCTTGTTCATCAGCAGGCTCTCCTTTGGGGCTTGCAAAAAAAAAAAAGGCCAAACCGGTGGATGACGCAGATCGGAAGCCAGGAGATAATTCCAGGAGAATAAGAACCCTAAACGATAAAAAAAAGAAAATGGTTGTGTGCCACTCGAAAAATAATCAAGACTAAATTCCTTACCTGATGTGATGGTGGTCGGGTTCTTGATCGGCTGATGTCAGCCTCGTGGCTTTCGGCCTTAAATCCCTCCAATTTGAGGTATGGTACCAAAACCAAAATTGGTCACCACGAAATGAGAATTCGAATCGAATTAATCCCAACACTAATGGAGAAAGAATAAATCAAAATATGTACAATGCGAAATCGAATCTCTGGCTTACTTGTCACACGAGTTGGATCAACCTTCTCCAGGAAAAATGGCGAGATATCTCGTGAAGATGATGGGCCGTCCTTCAACCGGAAGATCGGTCTTTATCTCAAAAACGCCCCATACCTCAGGAAAGTGTTGGTGGGAGATTTTCCCGCGAACACACTGTAGATGGTATTTCACCACCACAGAAAGATGAGAGAATTTCCTAGCTCCAACAAGAAAATACCTAATTTACCCGATATTAGTGAATGTTAACCATTTTCCATTTAGTTTTCGTGGAAATTGATTTTTCGGCGGTTAAAGCCGTTTTGCCACGACCACAATATTCAAACGGAGACATACGCAATCTTCTTCTTTTTCGATGGATGCTCGACTTCATCGAACGAGACATAAACACTAGGGTTATCACACCTACTATCCGATTTAACAACAAATCACTATTTTGACAAAAATCCCGACATCATGCTGAGCTTAGTCCTTCCATAATCAATCAATTTTGAGGGCCATTCAAAAATCGATGAAAAATGAACTGCTGTCAATGACAGATGTTAGCAACTGCTAAAAGTACGGAGAATCATAAAAATAATGACATTGTCTTTCAAAATAAAGCAGAGCAGCTCGCAAATATCGGTCAACTGTCAGTAGTCAACAATCTGACAGTGATAAAGATTCTGACAGTGATACCTCGCTCAATATTATTGACTGAAAATGTAAACAACGAGCACAATATGATAAATCGACTGATAACTAAAATAGTGAAATGATCCTCGCTAAACTGTTGAATATCCGTGCGCTCGAACATATCGAAGAAGACTGGCTATCATCCCACAAAAACAACAGCGTGAATAAATATTCGAAACCAGAATCGCGAACCACGGTAAGCACTGACAACAGACCTTGTCTAATAGAAACTCGAGAGACTATTTTGTTTTCAGGAGCTAAATAAGAGAACTGATTTACGACAATAAACTGTCGTATAAACTATTTGAGATTGCAAATAGGATATATCAACGACAACTGATGAATAAACAAATGAAAATCTGAGAGAAAAGTACGTAAACAAAACCATCTCGATTTGATTTCTAGCAGTATTTTCGTTAGGCAAAAACGAAGTGTAACAGTGTGTACTTGACCCCCTGTATTATAAATATTTGACAGTTATTTTCTGTTTTGTTTTTCTCACACGATGTAACTCTTCGTGCTGAAGTCATGTACCAATTTTGAGATTATTATCTTATTAAATACGCGAGTAATTATAAAAAAAATTAGTATTTGATTTCCAACTTTGACACCCTGTATATCGAATATGAAGGGCTAAAATGAAAAATGGTATCTAGAAACTCATATTGTTTTTGTTCAAGGAATATATGGTTAATGGATTTACCTCCTTTTAGCGGACACCCTGTATAACTTTCTATGTATAATACAATGGTGTAATCATTATTTCTGTAATCCCTTTAGAAAATGGAGCAAAAAAAAATCAATCCTTATATGTCATCAAAATTTTTGATGGGCTATGATGAATCTAATTCGAACTGGATAGAAATATATAGGGTGTCCCATTTGAAAAAATATATGTTGGCTTCATTTTCTAATGAGCGATCACAGGAACCAAATGAGTATGCCACTGTATTATACGTCAAGGTGTCCCGAAGTTAGCCTGCCAAACTCAACCAGTGACTTATACAACAAATACAACAAAAAATAGGATTAAAAGTTTCAATGAACATGATACAGGGTGAGAATATATTGAATATTGCCCAATATTTTTTGTATGCATATTTTTAGACAATGTAATCTCGGATTATAAAAATCCACATTTCTTTAGAGAAAACTAGGGTCCCTTGATGGAAATTGACATTAAAGTCATCTTAACAGGGTACGGACAGATCATAGCTGCATTCTTTTTTAATGATCTAGAGACTTTAGTTTTGTCTACTGGCATCCCTGACATTGCTGTCACGTCACATCCATGGGCGATACAGAAAATCATTCGAAATTTTAATAATAGGTATGTACAGGGTATTTGATTGTTGAGGAAGATCATGTGGCGAACAAGTTTTGTGATGAAGATCCGATTCTATTCGTAATTGATATCTGGCGGTTTTCGGGGTAAGAGATAATGATTGTTCCGTCAAAATTGAAAAATCCAAGATAACGGATCCATTAGTTTATATAATTACTACTTTATCACGAATAGAAAATATGTAGGATGCAAGAGTGAAAATAACGTGCCTATAAGTTATACTGCGTATATCTACTTGTTTGTTACTTTCATCAATACACTATTTGAAAATGACTTTTTATTTGAGGAAGACGGAAGAATCATATGTATAACATTGGGGTGAAGTATATTCTATTCTTTATTTCCCTGCACTTTACGAATAACTTTTTATCAGCCTACTTTTCGTCCTAGACGAAGTTTTATACATAGTTGATATTAGTCACTCCATAAATTCTTCGAGTTGTATTTCCGAAAATATATTTAGCACACATTACATGAGTACAGTCGTAGTTTAGATATTCTCATCGAGGTTTTCACCATTTCTCAATCATAAGGCTCAGCTCATTCAGCTCATAGATAAACTACTGCTCAGTTTGAAATCAGAATTCATTCAGTCAATTCAGTCAACCCTTGTATACAGCCTAAGAACAGTCTCTTATTTTGGTGAAATATATTGAGCTTTCAGTAAAATTCATATGTTTCCTTAGCTACCTCTAAAAAATTATGCTGGAGTATAGTAAACTCTAAAGGGCGCCGTACATTATGCTATTTACCAGCAAGTTCGATGCAATGCAATTTTGAATCGAACAATGCGCATGCGTCTATGATATTTCATGGCAAGTTTCATGCTAGTTTCGTAAAAGAACCAGTCCTATTTTTCCTGCGATTTCAAGGCAAGTTATTTAGTAAAATTTTTAGTAATATTCATCGTAGCATCTTGATAAAATACTAATTTTCTCCATAACGTGGCCTGAAAGGCTCAAAAAACCTGGAAATAGTGAATATGAACAAGAAAATATGACAGAAATATCTCAATGTACGGCGACTCGCATAAATTTAGAAAAATTGCGAGAAAATTGCATTGCCTCAAACTTGCCGAGAAATAGCATAATGTACGGCGCCCTCATAACTAGAGGATTGTTCATCTATATTTTGGTATAGTTGAATCAGGAATTCCATATGGAAATTACGTATGATACGCCAGTGACCTCAATATAACCTAAAAAACAACAAATGCCAAAAATCTAGTGTTTATCCCCAGAAATGAATAAAGACGGAAGTATATAACTGTTTCACAAACACTTTAGAGTGAGAGGAGACGAGGATCTGTCCGTACCCTGTAGAGATGACAAATACGTCAGTTTACATCAAGGGACCCTAGAGAAAACAAGGTATTCTTATTCTGCATCGATCATATGTATCATTTTCTAGTTCTAAATTCCAAGCTGCTGTTTGACGTGACATCACTGATGACATCACAGATCTGTAGTTTGATGAAATTGTTGGACCGTGAGACACAGCCTAGGAGACATTTCTCGACTCATGTTCATTGTAACTTTTCTTCCTATTATTGGTCGTAAAAGCCGCATGTGAAGTTTGGCAGGCTAATTTTTTGTGCATTGTACAGCAATGTGATGGCATTCTGGAATAAATAAATATCCCAAAAAACACGATCCATATGCCAAAATAATTAAGAAAATGCATTCTTTGTAAACAAACAAATTAATATGAAAATTGAGGTTGCCAATATAAAGGCCCAAGTTCTAATTTCAATTTTCCGATACAACAGCACAGCTTAACTTTTTCGTTTCAGGTCAGAATAAAAGCTTTATCGTCGAATAATAACAGAGTATTGACACCATCTCACAAGCTGCAATGCAGAACATCACTATTACCAGTTTTACCGTTCGACAATGCCAACAATAATAACAATTCCTGTGATATTCTTGAGCCTTCTAGTCCTCCCAAAATCAAACAGCACTCTGTATGTTCAAAACAAAGCAAGAGGAATTTGAAGAGATTGACTAGATGAATTTTGCTCAACTGGGAGAATCTTCTCTAAGCATCGCAGATCTTAACTGGTTGTACAGTTATTATTACTTAATATATATTTTTTTATTCATTGTTACAGTTAACTAACCGGACAACACTGTTTTTTATAAGTTATGTAATATTTGTGATATTGATATCATTCCTAAGTAGGTTTTAGCTGCAAAAGGAAGTAAATGACGTTTTCTAACAAATGGAACTTTTATTTAACCTAATTCACTAGATCAAAAAAATACCTACTGCAGGAATTCCTGATTTTTCACTAGGTGCAGTACCCACTGAGCAAGGAACATCCCTGGGATGTTTGGTAACGTTAATTTTTTGTACCTTTGGTGACGATATTATATCATATTTCTGGGACGTTTTAATTCGTCCCTTATTTGGGCTGACTCTGCTACATCCCCAGATACACGTCGCTGTTTCGTAACATTAAACTGACCTATGCACGTCTATGTGATCTTATTTGAGTCAATATTCCAACTCCTTCTCATCACAGAACATTTTATGTGACGTACTTTTATCATTTTCCGGATTCGAATCAGATACTTATCTCTCTCACTTTGTGCTATTTTGGTTTGTGTTTTGTGTGTGTGTCTCACAATAAAGTGTGAATTTTGACTTGAGGTAGAGTAATAGTCAAGAAAATCAAGTGAAAGTGCGTTTTTTGGAAAACATGGTGAAATAAGTGAGTTGAATTACCAAAATCATAATTTTCTGTTTATGTATCAGCACACAGTTGTCTGATTCATAATGGCTTCAGTCAGAATTTATTGTCGGGTATCTCCCTCCAGTGAATATATAATTATGTGATAAATATAACTACAAGTCCTGCTCTATTATTGTTCCTCTCTTAGTTTTAAATGAACTCAGTAATATTATTTGATTTTTGGGGTTAGGTCATATGCAATATAGAAAAATGTATCACCAAATAGCTGTATAGGTATATCAGTGACCAACAAGCTCCCTCAAAATAGTTTGATTCATGTCATTTACGGAAGCTTTCAGTGGAATATCTCAATTCCTTCAAGTACTACATTGTTTACAGGTCAGTGCTTATGAAGTTTCCTCGGAATCTGATGGATACCTACATTACTAGAACATGCGCGTGAGCTCTGGACAAACCTACCCTCTAACCTACTTCAGTAGAAATGATGGAATACACATCTGCTGTTTGCCTGGGAAGTTTAGGTATGAAAAAGTGGAATGCATATAGTGGGTAATGTAAATTTCCTACTCATTAGGTATGATATATACTTTAGAATCCAAGTATCTGGGATTTCATTCAATCAAAAATAGAGACACAAGAATCAGTAAGTCCTTTATTCTTGAAAGGCGTATGAAAAAATGATGACAACATGAAAATCCACTCTTACATTGGGCTAGAACACACTAAAATCCACTAACTGCCTCAGAGGAGGGTGAAAGTATGGAGAATCAAGAACACACCAACAGGAAGGGAACTAATCGAGGCAGAATCAAGGTAGGATGATATGAATATTTGATGCTGATATTGTGTATTACGATTGTTTGGTGTTTCAGGTGCATTTCATGAAATCGTCAGCCTTGAAATAGATTCGCCCATAGAATCATAAAACTGAACTAACTGAAGTGACATACATTGATCAGTACCTACAGTGCCTGTAGTACACCATATAAATTGACATTGTGGAGCATTGCTAAAATGAGTATTTATAGGTATTTATATTTTTCATGAGGCTTTAATGCTGACCCATAGCGAGGGCTATTATATCACGTCAAGGACGGTTTGCCACCTTTTGAAATTTGCCGACCCGGAGATTGTGATACATTTGAAGAGCCTCATGAAAACATAAACAAATGGCGCCGCAGGCGAGAAGTGTTTTTGGTTCAAGGTGGAAATATTTTGTTTATTTCTGTTTAAATGAATTCAAGAAAAAAATGTGTTGAAGCCACATAGAGTGATTCCTTTGCACAGGCAAAATAGTTTGAATGAATTAAGGAACATATTACTGGAGAATTCTTATCCAATCAAAATAATCAATTTTCAGAAATTAGAATCATAGAAAATAATGATGACAATCTTCTAAATTCACTAATCCTTCCAGTTGCTCCTCAAAATTTAGAAATTCCAAAGTATACATCACTTCCTTACATAGAAGATTCAACTCCTAAACTCTCTAACATCTTCAAGAATGAAAACTTCATTATTGTATATGTAGTATGAATTCTTCAGTGAGAATGAAAATCCAATTCGGATCTGAATAAATTTTATTACATAACAGTTACTATCGTAATATACATAACAACCGATGCTCCTTTTATCTTCCAGTTCTCATGTCATAATGTATATCTAGAAATCCCTATTATATGTTTGTTTTTACGAACGTTTGAAAATGAATAAAAGAACCGACATTGGCAACTTGAGTAGCATTTATAATTATTTACTTGCAAAATAGAACAACAAAAACTGTATTCCTAACAACATATCTAGATTATCACAAACAATTCCTCAGCCTTGAGTTTCTTGTCTCACCACCCAATTTAATTTCAAATTGACCGCCACAGTTCCCTTTCTCTTCTCACAACGGTCGTCGATCTTAAACGAATTCCACCGAAGTAGTTGGCATTTCCGAGTCTTCCAACCGTCCATTTTGTTTTCATAGGTCCGTTACGGAAAAGAGATGAGACCTGTGGATTGATATCTATTGTTTTTATCCTAAAATTATAAAATTACAAATGTTTTAATCGTCGAATTCAGCTGAAGATGCAACTGTTATGTATTTCATTGTGTTTTACACCAATCTCATGTTAGTAAGTACTTTTTTCAAATGTATTATTGACAAAGTTTTTTCACTTACCCATTTTTTATAGATGTCTTGATAAAGAAATCTCGGCTAAGTAACAAAGGAACCTCTCATTTAGGCCAAAATTTTGACAGCAACAGCAACCTCACCTATTTAGAAAGATTTCCTTTGGAACTGTTTATAGCGAATTCTATTGGCAGGAACTGATGGTGGAGTGTTTCTCCACTGAGTGTATATAGGGTGTAAATTTGAAAACTTTCAATGAGAATATCTCGCGAAATAAAAAAGTTAGAAAAACGCCGCTTGGCCAAAATGCTGAAGAGTTAAGGGGAACTAGAACCACCATATTTCAGTGAAGGGATGAGTCACCCTGTCAGCGCAACACACCCCAACTTTGAAATGTCAAATGGAACTACCTCTTTTGTGATACCTCAAATGAACGGTCTCAGTCAGTAGTATATTCACCTGTACAAGACTTTTTTTCTACCCACTACAGGGTGTACGAAGAATAAAATTAATTCGAGGGTTTAAATTTGAAAACTTTCAATGCGAATATCTCGCTAAATAAAACAGTTAGGAAAACGCCGTTTGGCACAAATGCTACAGAGTTAGGGGGGACTAGAACCACCATACTTCAGTAAAGGGATGAGTCACCCCGTCGGCGCGACACACTCCATCTTTGAAATGTCAAATGGCACTACCTCTTTTGTGATACCTCAAATGAACGGTCTCAGTCAGTAGTATTCACCTGTAGTGTACAAGACTTATTTTCCACCCACTACAGGGTGAACGGAAAACATAAAGTCAAATAAAATGCAGAATGCCGATATATTCCAAGAGATGTGTTCCAAAATGTTAGAATGGCATTTGAACATCGATTATACTATTGCTTACAACAGAATGGAATGCATTTTGAACATCTGATCAAATAAAATATCCTTTTAACACAATTTATTTTATTTTATTCGACTTTATATTTTTCGTACACCCTGTAGTGGGTGGAAAACAAGTCTTGTACAGGTGACTGCTACTGACTGAGACTGTTCATTTGAGGCATCACAAAAAAGGTAGTGCCATTTGACATTTCAAAGTTGGGGTGTGTCGCGCCGACGGGGTGACTCATCACTTGATCGAAAAATGGTGGTTCTAGTTCCCCTTAACTCGTTAGCATTTTTGCCAAACGGCGTTTTTCTAACTTTTTTCTTTCGCGAGATATTCGCATTGGAAGTTTTCAAATTTACACCCTGTATTTACCTCTGTTTAACACATGCATGAGAGCAGTGCCGTGTAGTGGGGGGGTCAGCCGGGACAAATTACCAGGGCCCGGGCTCCAGAGGGGCCCGGAGCCTGACCAGCTCTGTCTTTTTGATATCATATGCTACTCTCATCAACGGAATGCGAAAATGCAAAAAGAACCCTGCACCCAGCAGCGAGTGTGCGCAGTCGGCGAAACGTTTATACTCTGTTTTTTCTTGGTTATCACGTTGTTCTCTGAACATAACAGGATATCCCTTCTGATTACCAATCTTACCCCTGAAATACGTGGCGTGGTGAACGGGATACATGAATATCACAACAGCTTTCAATGTATACTTATTATGGCCAGTATTTGGGTCAAAGTACTTACAGCAATAGACTATCGAAATAAAGTCCTTCTAGCGAGAGATGCCACTATCGACATATAGAACTCGAAAATATTGATAGCTTAGTAGATGATGGTCTGGAAGATTTATTATTTCCACAAAATAGAGGAAGACTTCGGAAGCGATTACCTGGCCAATGACGGCTGAATATCAAGTAAGCTGCCGACTATGTCATGACTGCCCAATCACTAAGTTCAGTGTATGATTGCTGGGATGGCAGCACATACGGGTGATCTCAAAGATTTCATTTGTTTTTGAGAATTTTTTAAATTATTGGTTATGTATCTCATGAAATGTCAAAACAATCAAAACATGTTGTCATTTGCCTTTCACTGCTGAGCTAATCTTGTAATTTCATTGATAATTCTTATTTTGCATTTTTTTTTTCGTATTATTATATTGGTTGGGATGCAATCAATTTGTTTGGATTTCCCAGTGACATCAGTTTGTGGACAGAATCGTTTTCTGCAATTTTGGAATGAATGGGTAAGAACAGTTCTGTAGATGTACCTCTGACCTATTTAAATGATATTGTTCATTTGACTCATTTATTTCAGCATTAGAACATTCTGAAGTTGGTGAATATTCTTGCATTTGCACAAATCATTTCCAGAAGAGCTGCATATTATGAGTTTTCCAGTATGGCAGGAAGTGCCTAATAAAAGGCTCTCTGTTCCTACAATATTTGAGGTATGTAACACTTTTATTTCCTAGTGTTGAATGAACAAATAGTATACCCAACTGAAAGGAGGTATTGTAGTTTTTGATTTTCCTACTTTTATCTTTGCTCTCTATACAGTGTGAACCTCAGTCCAATATAAATCATTGTGCATTGATTCAATCTCTCATCTTCAAATTTTGAATGTGTTCTCACCATCACTAGTTTCAGTATCTATGAATCAGCAAATGCATTCAAGCCAAAAATACTCATGTCATAGATTCTCATGTTTATGAATTGATAATCTGTTGGCAATAGTATTTGTGAAACATAAAATATTGATGTTTAAAATAAGTTTCAGCAACTTGCAGATTCCTGGATGATGCCCACTACATCCACTGGAAAAAGATTCTAAACTACAGATTGGGTGTTCTCAAATGTAAGTACCTAACACCTATAGTGACTCCAGATTAATAGTTTTCATGAACATAATTCAACTCTTAACCAATCTGAGCAAGTCTAACATTGGGAATTGATTATATAAATCATCAGGATATGGCAAATTGATGATTTACATTTTTGCCCTTTATTCAAGATGTTTTTACAGGTTTACAAAAAAATCCAGGGATCATTCTGATTCTTTTTCATTTATTTAATTTGGAAATATAAACAAGGGTGGTTTTGGGCTTTTTTGTCAGTCAGTCTGTATATTATATATATATTCTGTTTATACTTTATAACAAAAAAAAAACTCAATTTATTGACCATGAACTCATTTCTTTTTCTCACTGAATACTGTACTCACTTCCAGTTGAAGTATATGTTCTGAAGATATAGTAGAGTAATTCAGATAACCAGATAATTACTATTGGTAAGGAGTATATATGTATGAATAAGGTATCTCAGATTATACATATACCCACATGGTACCTACATATTCATACAAATATCTTCATGAATATTATTTTGGTTTGATAACATTCAAGTGTTTTTTCCCTGAATAACTTATAATTTTTCTTTCTCAGGTTCAGGTACATGAAAGGAGCAAATTCGAAGAAGTTTTTGAAGAATCAAACAATATCTCCCTAGTGGTAATTGGAATTTTGTTTTGTTTGACACTAGCAGTGGAATATCTAAAAATTTGTTTCAACAAAAGACATCAGAAATCTCAATCATCTGCCTATTAGCAATGGAATGGCCCAAACAGTGCAGGAACATTTGACATTCAAATTAAGGATTAAAAAATGTACCGTTTTCAATATCAATTTATTGTTCCTTCCATGAAATTTTCAATATGTAGTGTGGTTATGACAAAAATGAAATATTATGGTTATACAGGTATGATGCAAAAACTGGCCCTTTAAATTTGTACACTCATAATACATACAATACATTACTTGTAGTGGCATGAAACAATGTTCCATGTTGAATAAGTTATAAAGTTACCAATAGATACTGACTATTTAGATCTTCCATTCCTATAGTGGATGGTGCTGGAAATGTAACATTATATGTAATAAAATGCAGAGTGATCTGTCTGCAAAAATCGATAGTTTATTCTTCCATTGTGATGGAGACTAGTTCCTGTGGGCTACTTTTCATTAGGACACCCTGAATTGTATGTATAGTACTAGGCATGAATGAATTGGATGATTATTTTTGTGAAATTTTTATTTACAAATTTTCGAAAGATTACAAAATTTGTTTCAATATGTTATTGCAACATTTTATAGGAATTCCTCATTTTGCATTGGCGGAGGGCGAGGGGTCTAGAATTTTTGGTGGACTGCAAAAGAATTAGTATCAACTTAAATAAATTTCCAATCACAGATTATGAAGCTCTCCAATGATTAGATTTGCCTTAAGGAAGCCAAATATAAGTTTCTTAACCCCATTGTGGGATTTTTGTCCTCCAAGGGATCATATTCTCCACTCTTGACGTCCCTGGATAATTCATGAACACTTTCATCACCTTGATAGTGACATTGCCGAGTGAGGCGCTTGACCAATGATCCAAGCATGTTTCTCTCCATAAGTCTCTAGTTTGAATCTGTGGGTCCATAGTTAGAATAGGGATTGTAGGATTTTTGTGAATTTTTGGTGGTGGGTTTACTCAGGTCAAGTAGCCAAAGAAGCCCCATGAGGGCCTAGTTGCTAGTAGGTTTCTCCCATTACTATTTACCATCATCTTTCATTCTTGAAAGCGATTTGGTCAGGATATGTCCCCTAGAATTAAATACATATCAATAGTTCTGCATAAAATATGTGTGAAATAATGAATATCAAATTATTCTCTCATGACCTATTCTCCAGAAAGTCGCTAATAAAAATATCCAGAAAGATACTAAGGGAATCAGCCAATCATCATAACAGAATATATATCTATAATTTCATCAATATTTTAGTGGTATTTTGGGTATTTTGTTCCATTTCAAGTATATTTGACCTAAACAACCTGAACATATCATATGAATGATTCAATAGCAATATAACATTCAATATTAGTTTACCTAATTTAACAAATTCAGACTCACATGTTGGTGCTTTCCAATATTTTCTTTGCATAATTTTTTTTTAATTTAGGCTCTTATAGAGCTGGTTATAATAATGTTTGTTCCCTAACAGCTAACCACCTACACTATGGACGGTTTAAAACAGTGTCTTAGGTTATTTAAGTATTTTTTTTTTTCACCAATGATCTTCTTTTTATAAATTCGATGATGATGATGATGATGATGGATTAATCCTTTGAAACAGTCCTTTGGTACATGACCATTGGTCATTATTAAATTGTTTGTGTGGAGGAGTTGTGACTGTGAGTCCTTTCACCCCTCCTGATTTATATCACCACCATCACTCTCAGTTATGGATCACCTATAAGTTGGTAATAATAATAATCATTAATTTCAAGTTTTAATGATTAGAAATAGTAGATATAGTGAATATTCAAGAACACCATTGTATTAGTCAAGCTAGAATTTTAATTCATTATTCCAAATTTTTTGGGATTTTCTCTCCTCGTTTCTATAAAATAAAAATATGAATATTATTTCAATATACGTGTAGTAAGGACAAATCAGATGATTTGCCCCAAAATGTCACTGCGTTTAAAGAATTTTCCTATCAGAGAGCCTAAAAGAAAAATTCACTAGCTTGTCAGTGACAATTTGTATTGAAAAAATTTTTGGAGAAGGGAAATAAAGGTATATAGAAAAAATATCAAATTTTCACTTATCTTTGGACGTTTCGGGACCGGTTCTGCTCCCGTTTTCAACATAAGAAGAGATTTTTTCGATAGCGAAGTCGTATAATGTCTTGAAGCTTTTCAGTTTTCAATGACAATTGGTGACGTTGGCAATCAAATGAGTTACAGGATGTTTTCATTAATTGATCTTGAATTTACCATTTTCATGTTCAGATTTTAGTAGTGAATACCATGTTCTGTCTATATCAACTGAACAAGAAGCAATGTTATTGTCTCCGTTCAGAAGAATGCAAGCAGATTCCTTGATTTTTCTCTTCTGGTTGTTATCTTCTTTTCCAATAATTTTAATATTATTCCACTCTGCCATATGTTGTCCGTCTTCAGTAAGGATATGTTCAGCTAGTTTCGATTTATCGATGTTTCTTTTCTTTATATTGTACTTATGTTCCTTCGTCCTTACTGAAAGAGGTCTCTTGGTTTCACCTGTATAAAACTTTCCACAAACACAAGGTATACTGTAGATGATATTTTCATAATTTGGCCTCACAATGTTATGGAGCTAGATAATTTTCTGGATTATGTGAACAATGCCGAACCTACAATAAAGTTCACTTTGGAAATTGAATCTAATAATCAATTACCGTTTCTAGATGTTCTTATTGAAAAATCAAATAACATCTTTGTAACGAGTGTTTATCGTAAAAAGACCCATACTAACAGATACTTGAACTTTCAATCAAATCATCAGAAAAGTATTAAGAAAGGAATAATCAAATCACTCCATGATAGAGCCAAATCAATATCATCTGACCAACAAATTTTCAATAACGAAGTCCACCACATTAAAAATGTTCTCCAACTCAATTCTTATCCAAAGAATTTTGTCGATAGGACGATTCATCGAATTGAAAACAAACAGGGTCAACCACAACAAAATCAACCATCAATAACGACAAATATAATACCATACATTCCCGGCATATCTGAAAAAATAAAACGTGTTGGTGATAAATTTCAAGTGAAAACTGTGTTCAAAACTGAAAATACAATGAGATCAATTCTAACTCAAACAAAGCCGAAAAATGAAGAACAATCATCAAAAAATTGTATTTACAGTATACCTTGTGTTTGTGGAAAGTTTTATACAGGTGAAACCAAGAGACCTCTTTCAGTAAGGACGAAGGAACATAAGTACAATATAAAGAAAAGAAACATCGATAAATCGAAACTAGCTGAACATATCCTTACTGAAGACGGACAACATATGGCAGAGTGGAATAATATTAAAATTATTGGAAAAGAAGATAACAACCAGAAGAGAAAAATCAAGGAATCTGCTTGCATTCTTCTGAACGGAGACAATAACATTGCTTCTTGTTCAGTTGATATAGACAGAACATGGTATTCACTACTAAAATCTGAACATGAAAATGGTAAATTCAAGATCAATTAATGAAAACATCCTGTAACTCATTTGATTGCCAACGTCACCAATTGTCATTGAAAACTGAAAAGCTTCAAGACATTATACGACTTCGCTATCGAAAAAATCTCTTCTTATGTTGAAAACGGGAGCAGAACCGGTCCCGAAACGTCCAAAGATAAGTGAAAATTTGATATTTTTTCTATATACCTTTATTTCCCTTCTCCAAAAATTTTTTCAATACAAATTGTCACTGACAAGCTAGTGAATTTTTCTTTTAGGCTCTCTGATAGGAAAATTCTTTAAACGCAGTGACATTTTGGGGCAAATCATCTGATTTGTCCTTACTACACGTATATTGAAATAATATTCATATTTTTATTTTATAGAAACGAGGAGAGAAAATCCCAAAAAATTTGGAATAATGAATATACCACCTCCTCGATTAACCTACAGACAGTATTTAGAATTTTAATTCTTCAGTAAGACCACATTTATTTGTAGTATAACTGGGTAATCTGATCAAAACAGATGTTTTAATATTAATGTACAGATATTAATATTGACCAATTAAAAAATACTCAAATGAGATTGAAGGGTTTCATATATTTGTGTGCTAGATCCATTTCTCTAGATTTTTTGAGATTCTCCTTTTTTCTATAAACAAAAATATGAATATTTTTTCAATATATTCATAAAGACAAATCAGATGATTTGTCCCAAATTGTGTTGCTGAAAATTTCACTGGTGAGTGCCAAAAAAAGAAATGCCTAAGAAATAGTCAGTGACACCTTGTTTGAAAATATATGTGAGCAAATATATAAGAAAAATATTATATTTTTACTTTTGATGTACTGGGAACGAATCTGCTCCCATTCTCAACAATACTGAGATGTGCCAACTGACAGAACACTGATAAACTGTGCGAGAAGAATTCCTGTATTACTGTACTTTCAGTGACCAAAAAAGTTTTTGGTGACCTGGTAACTATTTGGGAGAGATCAATATTCTAACTTTTCTATAGATTTTTCCAAGATGAATTCTTTAGTACAATACCAAAAAACTACATCAAATTTGAAAGACTAATATACAGGGTGTCATAACTATTGGGAAAAAATATACTGATAGAATCTTATATGCCTCCATAAAATATAGCTGTGGAAAAAGATACTGGATGTTTCAATCAAAAAATCATTGAATATAAACTGGCATCAAAATTAATTCACTGAGAAGAAATGTTATTTACCAGCAACAATTATATGACAGTCCAAAGCACACAATTCATGAATAAAATAATATTTAAAATTCCTTTTCCAGACTTCATACTGTTCAATTGCGTTTTTCTCGGAGGAGGAGTGCCAATATTACATATAAATGATATTTATGTCATATTTTTTATTCAAAATCATTAGGAAGTTTCGTCAAAAGAAGGAATAATTTACATGGCGCCCTGTAACAAACATTGTACAGTCACAGTATATTATCCCTACTCTTACAGTGGTACAGTGGAATAATTAGCAAAACAACTTAAAACAAATTTCAATTTCAACGCCCTGTATCTTTTTCCACATCAAAATTTTATTAGGGCATATCCTCGGGCATATCGTTCCTATCACCATATTTTGTTCCAAACAATCCGCCCTCAGCCTATGTCCCAATAGTTATGACTCACCCTGTACACAGAAACATTGTTATAAGAATAATTATTTTTTGCGTAACACTAGCAATAAGTATACTTGTTGCACTGCATGTTTAGATTCATACTTTCTGCAATACACACTTTTTGCACTATTTAAACAAATAACTATTCTGTAACTGATATTATTTTTGTGAATTTTTTAAATTTTCAGTGTTGAGGGCTCAGGCCATAGCCTAATACTCTTGTGATCATTGTGTTTGTAAGAAAATACTTGAATAAAAAAACGGTGAATGAACTGAATTTTTATCCAGTCTCCAAAATTTCAATTAAGCTCTGAGCATTTTTTTCTGTCTATAATCAAAGTTTCCATTTTTCAAGGGCTCAGTCTCAGAACTATCATTATGTAATGATGATCTTTATTATTTTGTCTCATCATAGTATGAACTTGATAAATCATAATAAATGTTCTGAACCAAAGAAAATCATATAGAAAATTCTAAAGCTTGCTTGGTTTACTGCATTAATTTAGACAAAATGATGTGTATGTATGAGTATACATGCACAACCAATATTATATACCTATGTTGAATATACATTGCCTTGAAATTTAATTGGACTTGTGGTGAACATTTAGATTATACAAGATGTCTCCTTAATTACATGCTAGCATGACTTTTTGAGACCAAAACAGGATGATCAAATAGCTCTTCACTAAAAAAACCCTTTCATCCATCACAAGACTATACCTACTTATTACCATATTTAATGCACCTAAAAATGTTCATACCAATATAGCAACATCCAAGTTTTCACAGTATTCAAGAAAATCTTGAAACATTTGAAACTTTTGAAAATGTTCATCTAGTCCAAGTAATTTGTTAAAACATTTTCTACAAACCTTTTCAAGATACCCTGTATATCAAACATCCTGTTGGTTTCTCTTGAAGAACATCTAAGAATTCAGGAGAGCTAGAGAGGTATGAAGAGGCATAACGATCCTATACCTTTTTTATGGAGGCTGCTTCTGAAAAATGTGAACCATCTGAATTCATATCCTGAAAAAATGTAATATTACTTACTGTCTAAAAATTTTCTGATTTTTAATAATATATGGGGAAAGAAACAGTAGAATTGTGTATAATTGCTTCAGCTAACCCTGGTTAGTACAAAATTCACAAAACTTACCTAAATATCAAGATTAATTGAAATTAGAGGAATTCTTCTTGGAGTAGGTACTTGTATTTATTGTTTGGAAGAAATCTACATTATTTATAGCTACATACATTTTTGTATGTTTGTTGAATGGATCTGAAAATGAATCTACATTAGTCAAGACATTAGTGATAGCATCGTCCACCAAATTGGTGGATGATGGTGATAGTGATCAAGGATATCCACAAAAACCATAATGAACAATATTGAAAATTGAAAATGTAACATTTAGCTGACTTTGCCATACTTTCATCCTCTGAACACTGTTCAATGATTCAAGCATTCACCAATGCATATCAATGTTCTTTAATAATTATAAGTATGGAAAATTATTGGCCTTCCTCATTCACATGGTCTAAAGAATACAGACCATTTATGTATATTATATAAAACTATAATCTCTTGAACTGACCTATTTTTTACAATTCTATAAATGGTGAATATGCCACCATCATAATTTGATAAATACACTCACTCATGAAAGACTAATAACTTACCTCAAATCAGAGTATTCACAAGGTTTGTGCACTACTGAAGAGCACCCTTTCCAAGATGTGAAGTTGTCCCATAATCAGTTTCCGTCAATTTCACAAGGAACAGCATAATACATTGTTATTATTCCATATTGTTCAATCATTTCATGAGTGAGTAGTCAATGGCACTCAATAGTAGGTAGTTGGTGTTTGATATTTATGATCTCTAGAAATAAAACACCTGAATAATATATGTAGATGTTCAATGACTAATTCAAGAATTGTACCATCAAAAATAAACACAGCAACTAATTACCTTGCAAGGAAAAGATAATCTTTACAAATTCGTCCGGAGCACAATGATCTCATGTCATGGAATTTTGCACCAACTTCAAGCCTCCTTAATTTTACCGAGCGAGTGTTTACGACACGTTTACACATGGTTCAAATGCTAATCACAGATTAGGTCTAATCTTCAATCAATAATTATAGGAAATTAGGAGTCGGCTAAGACTAAAAAAACATAACCTATGATCATAACATAGGTCGCGTGCAAGAACTGTCAGATGACCGACCCTGGAGGCAAAACATATTTGTTTACAAGTGATCGAAATAGTTTTCCACAATTATTTTGGCATATGAATCGTATTTTTCCGCTATTCATCAATTCGCTAATGCCATCACATTGTGCTGTTGTAAAATGCACAAAAACTGCAGCGGAAGATGAAGAAATCCGGATGGTACATTATGATTCAAAAGTAAGTACCTACTATAGTCACTCACATAGTTTTCATTTTTGAAATTTGGTTATTTCTCTGATTTCTCATCGGAATTTCTTCTGCAATAGGATCAGCTAATAGAAATATACCTGAAATTTCTAGAATAATGCAAGAAGATTGGATTCATGCAATCAATCGGGAGGACTGGTCTGACATGCTGACGATCGTGTGTGTTGTAGGCATTTTCAATCTATTAGCAGCATTAGCTTGTATTGCAGAAGTGGGAGAAGGCAGAAGTAATTTTAATAAGGAATGACAACATTTCATAATGATAACTATGTGAGATTACTATTTACCTGAAAAATCATATTCCCTAGTCTCTTGCTGCATTTTTTGTGCATTGTACAATAGCACAATGCGAAGGCATGCTTGAATTAATGAATAACGCAAGAAACACGATTCGTATGCCAAAATATTGTGAAAAACTATTTCAACCTTTTGATTCCTCTGTAACCAAATAAAAAAGTGAGGTTGTGTTTCAATAATTCAGAGAAGAATGAGGTTGTGTTTCAATATTTTGCCTCCAGGGTCGGTCTTCGTGCACGCGACCTATCTTCATAAAAGTGCATTTGGATTTGGCATTGACCACAGAATTCACAGAATTACGGCTAAGCCAAGGCTATTCAACTCTATAAGGTTGCCTCATATTGACCTGCCCTGACGTCACTGTTTCCCCATCGTCTTTTGTCGAACGGCAAAATGAAAATGGCGGAGGTGAAAAACAAAACAAACAAATTTAGCATTGTGCAATCAAGTGAATATTGATAAATTTTGAAGTTTTCCAATATGTTTTTGTGTCCAAGAGATTGTTCATTGTTTTCCCAAAACATGCAGCAAGTACAAAAGACTGAAGACAGAAATCTAGAAAGATATGTTCCTCAGTGCTCCTGTTGTACAGACACATTACAGAAACTCAGTCAAATTCTTATTGCAATATCACTCCATTAGGACTGATTACTGTTGGCATTTAGTGATATGGAGGTTGAGCTACTGATAAAGCATTTTTTAATTAAGAAAATGTTATTGGGAAGTCTGAACCTAATGATGGAATCATGGTGGATAAGGGCATGCTGACAAGGGATGTGAAGAAATATCTTGAAATTGATTAGGCCATCATTTCTGAGAAACAAGAAACAATTAACTAAAGAGGATTTCCTTCTGGATAAATTGAATGATTCTAACTCAATGGTTTTATTTCAGTATCAATTTGGAACATATTATTGTTTGAAAATGAAATAATAAGAAAATGAATAAATAAAGAAGTCATCACAATTCATTCCATTTTATTAATGCAATAAAAAAAAAAAGTGTGTTTAAAAGTGTTTTTAACCGCCAGCTTAGTTGCAAAGCAACCCTCGAAAGTCAGAGACTTGTGTGAGTTAAGAAGACGGGGACCTTAGCTTTTTAAGTGTCATCCGAAGCACGCAACATAATGGAAATATCTTTAAGATATCATCCTCATAAGGTTAACACAAAATGTTTCATAAAATTAACTGGAATCTCTATGTAAGTTTTGGAGGAAGAAGAATTATACAAGAAAATTAGTTTCTTTCAAGTTCATTAGGGACATTTTAGGGCCATTATTCCCAACTGAATTTATCCATAATAAATGTGTCCCTCTTCCAACTTCACATTTTTTATATATCAAGAAATGGCATTGTTCCACAAAATGTTCTGAACCTTTACCTAAAATTTTGAGAAAATAATTCAAGCTGAATGTAATACACATTATTTAACAAACCTCTATGTAAGGACCTCAGTAAGGACACTTATTTCAATTATTTCCATGGTCTTCCTTCCTAAAAAATAATTTCATATGGAGAAAATTCTAACCATGGAAAATATTGGGACACAAATTTGTTTCCATGATTTGAAATTCAATATCATTTTCAATGAACATTTTGAAAGAGCTTTGGATTCATATTCAACTCCATGCTGAACAAATTTATTTGAAAAATCCTTTGGAAAGAAGAAGTTGATTGCCTTTTTTCCCAAGACTCCTTGCTACATGTAAAAATGAAGTAGCAAGTATAAGTAAAATTTAATAAACTCACCAGTGTTCCTGAGTACCATGCAATAGCTAGTTGTTCACATTGAGTTCATTGGCTTCCAAACAAAAAACAAAATAGACTGATATACCCTGTAAAATTAACTTCAATTATATAAAGGAAGAATGATTTTAGGGGGTCACTTTCCTTCTATTGAAATGGTTTGGCTGTATAATAGATCAAAAATCATTGATTGATCTACTCTCTTTTTTCAATTTTCACCACTTCTGTTTGTTATATATGCAGCTTCACATATTCCAAGTCTTCATTCCTGAAATTTCATGTATTTTTTACCTGTGTGTGTGATAGATCAAAAGTGCACCTTCCTACCTGTCAATATAAGTCCCTATAAAATGTGTATACAAAACCATGACATGCCTGCTTCACAGGGACATTCACATTGCCACAGCTCATCATTTTCCTTTGGAATCATCTGAATCTCATGTGGAGGCTGCCAAATAGGCATTTCATAACATTTGTTTGTTCTATATCCACTCTTGACCACACAATAATATTATGATATTTATGATGTGACCAGCCTTGAATAATACTACACCATATTATTATACAACCTCTCACACTCTTTCAAAGATATCTTCAGTCTTCTTGTCACCCTGTTTTCAACTAAAGTCGCGATTCTTTCGAATTCAAATTCAAAATTTTTTTCCAATTCATTTGACAGTGACACAAACGAACAATCACGTGGTGGGGAAACACTGACGTCACGCCCCTCCGCGCACCCCCGCACCATAATGCTATACTATGAGGTGCGGCTAAGCCACCGCTGCAGGCAATGTAGGTATCTGTACCAATCTGTCACTAGTGACATCTCTCAATTTCTAGGTTAGCATAAAAACAGTTCAAATTTGTACAATAGATGTCGCGGGATACGGGGAACGAGGAACGAGTAGATTCCTAAACATGATTTCCGCTGTATGGGCAGTCATGATCAGGTCGGCAGCTTACTTGATATTTACTATTTAGCCGTCATTGACCTGGCGGAGAAAACAAGAAATTTGTGTTGGAGACTTAAAGAAACGAGCAGTTCATTTAGTTCAAAAATATGACGACGTCGATTCGAGTCCGGAACTTCCAGAAGACCTTCTACACTTAAGAGAGAGATACATTTCTCTAATTTGTTTTCAAATAGAGATATAGATGCCAAACCCATTCAAATACTGAATAAAATTGTAGAACTCAAGCTTGTAATGCTTTTTTTCTAACTTGATGGTTGCTCTAAGGATCTCTTGTACCATTCCCGTGAATGTTATTCCAGAAGGAAAACGGTCATTTGGCACTTTGGCAAGAATAAAGAATATATTCTTGGATCAATAATGCATCAAGAGCGGCTAACATGTCTGGGTACTCTAGCAATAGAGAGTGATTTAGCTCGAAGAAGTAATTTTGACCAAATTATCGATAACTTTGCCAATATATACGAAGGCTCAAAAAGTGAGATTATATATTTGATACTGAAATAGGTACAAAATAGTGGAAGTTATTATCCCCGTTTTTGAAAGTTTATTTTTTCAAATATATCGCCAGGTACATTATGTCAATATATTTATTTCTTTCTGATTGTTTTTATATTTTTTTGTTACCTCATTGTTTTGTTAATTTTTTTGAATTTTATGAATCTCTTCGTTTCAACAATATAAACATTATCGATTCCTTTCGATCGTTTCATTACGTCCCACAAATGTGGCCCTGCATGAGCAGAGTAAGAAACGGAAAGGAAACATATACATTAGGCGTTTTCGGAAACCTACTCGGGTTGACTCGATCCCTAACCTGCACATTCGTTTACCTAACCCGAGTAACATACCCATGTTCGGAAACTTCGGTGTTACTTACTCGATCACTAACTCGGGTTCATGTTTCGCAACCTTGCTTCAAAGCAGGGTCAGCCAGAGTTACTACCTTAGATCATACACTTACTACCACAGAACTACTCACGATTCATGTATTTCTAAGGTCACTTCAGATATTATTTGATTTCATCAATTGAACAAGAAGTGAATTATGTTGAATAGCATTAGTTTGATGATGAAAATACACCAACATCATGAGCAGAAGCAATATTCATCATTTCTAGAACAATAACAACGTGTATCTTTTAAGAGTTCAGTGGTATGTTTTTAAAGATATGGAGAAATTGATCCGAAAATATTGATATCTCATAGCAAACTGAAAAAATTGCATACGTGAGAAATCAAGAAGTTCTATTCGAAGAGGTATAAAGCTAACTCAATAAAATAGTAACCTGATAAGTTCGTAAACTATATAATATTAGGATAAGTGATCCGACTGATCCATCACGTGACCCGTTCAGATCGAGTCAACAACCCAGAGTAAGTTTCAGAAAACGCCTATTGAGTGCAGAAACACTCCACCAGTTCCTGCCATTCCGAAAAATAAGCCAATAACATCACCGTGTCCAAGAAAGAACTGCAACTCCTTTTATATCTTTCGTTCCATACTTCGCGATTACGTTAATTACAAATTCGCAATTTTTTCAAAATCAAATCAGAATTACTCATAGACTGACATGCAGACACTTGATTACTTCAAAAGAATGATAAAGATGCCTACAAAAAGAAGCCTGCAACGCAGGTGCACCTTTTAGACTTTCCCGAGAGCCTTAAGTTCTCGAACTATGTCCAAACCTCGTAGAATAACTTGAAATTATTTATAATAGTTATTTGTTTAACTAGGCAGCAAAGTAGTAGATTGACTGCCGAGGCTGAATTCATAGCCCGAGCGTAGCAAGGCTAGGAATCCAGCTAAGGCAGTCAATCTACTTTGCTGCCAAGTTGAACATATGATTTTTTCTCCGATTGTTCAGAATGATATAGGAGGATATTGTAATTGCAAATTATTACAATTCCCACAATCTCTTTATTTTCCCTGTAGTGTTCAATTAAAATGAAATTTGATAGAAATCGCAGTTGTCCATGATAATTATAGTTTGACAATTCATGAAAATTCTGACAGTTGTCCGAAAAAATATCGGTATATATATTCAAATTATTATATAATGGACAGTGATAGCGACCTGGAAGTACTTACACCTCCAGAAATAAGGGAGGTGGCAAAAAATATAGAGTTGAATTTGTTGCCGGAGAAGTCTCGGATGAAATATGAAGGAAATTATAAACGATTTATGGATTACTAATTTTGCTGATATATATCAATCAGCAAAGTAACCACTTTGCTGCCTAGGCAGGAAAAGTAATACTTTGCTGATTGATATGTGTCAGCAAAATTAATATTTGCTGCCGATCGGAGAAAAAAATACCAACCATCGAGAAGTTAAAATTATCGGCACATCTACAGCGCTACCTAGGGAGTGTTGCTTGCGGCTCTCTGCTAGAAACGGCATAGTCCTTCTACTCACTAACTTTATAATTTTATTCACTACATATGCTCTAAATTTGTTATTATTGAACATGTTGTATTTGATAAAATTTTTGTCCGAATGTTTTTAGTTAAATTTCAGCATTTTATTTTACTTTGAAGTGGTTATTATATACATATATACTTTTGATGGGTAAAATGAATCATTCTAATTTCTATGAAAGTGGGGTTTATATTTCGAGATTGGATATTTTTCAAGTTGCATCTTGCTATACTATATAAATGAATTATCAATACTTGCAATTTTGAAATGCGAGTTTTCACGCATTTTCAATGCCTGATTCATTTTACCCCAGATTGGTGGGTAAAGTGGATAAAATTTTATGAAAAAGAAGGGAGGCATTGCCCTTGATTTTTTTAAATTATTTTCGTCTTGACATTCGAAAATGGTGCCAGGACCTACATTATTTTTTGTATTCTTTTTTTCTCAATACTTTTTGAAAAAACGCGTTTTTTTATTCACTTAATCCCGTTTGACGGTATATTATATTTGCTGTCAATGGGGGCCAACATCTTCAGTATCACCAGTTGGCGCTACTAAAACTTGAGGCCAAAATTGAAAATCTCAAAATTTTGCCGGATAGAAAGGATGTGGCGTGTTTTATCGGAAATATTCGAAAAAATAGAAGATGGTTTCATTAGAATCAAAAGTGGCACCTTGTTTGACAAGCCAATTTTGCAGCGGAGCGTCTAATCGAATCCGAGTGTCTTTCACGGCGGTGGCTCGCGTTCAAATCCCTGCAAGAAGTCAATTTTTTTTTCATTCTTGTCAAGTAATTTTTCTAAGAACTTACTTTTCAGCAAAATGATCATTTAGGACGGGTTCGGTTCAAAGAAGTCGCCTCTTTCATGCAGAAACGATATTATCCATCCTCATACTTATAACCTCTTCTGCTGTTTTGTTTGAAAAATAATAAACTACAGAAAAAAGGTTCATTCAGGCTCAGTTAAGTGAAAAGTAGTCCCTTATCATGCAGAAACGATATTTTTTTCCTTATAGTACCTTCTGATAACCTTAAAATTTTTCGCAGCACGGAAACATGCTAATAATTGAATGACTGGCGAGAGACTAGAGAGTTGAAGTAATCACTGTACGTAGACCTCCACGTCCAAGTCCACGTCGACGTTAACGTACGAAAAATAACGTTTACGTATTGTCGTTAAATTGAGTTGAAGTCGCCACTTTGTTCGTCACTGTCATCATAACGTAATAATACATTTTGTTTTCGGTTTGTATTGGTCATTTTTGGTTGTGTGTTTAGATTCGAACATTTATTCCTGTCAAAATTAGAGGACTCCTTGATGCAGAACTCGTTGGTGATCTTGAATTTGATAATTTTGACTCGTCGGCATATTTCGAGTATCGTTTGGTACGTTGATACTTGATATTTAAGGTATACGTGAAGAAACAAACGTGAAATAACGTTTTGTATCACTGAACTGTTGATAATTCACTGATTTGTATACGCAATGGCGGCTAAATATCTAGACTGTCTGACGGGTTATCGACATTCAGGGATTCAAGCAGCCTACTTGATATTTAGCCGTCATTGACGCAAATATAGGCGGGCAAAGGCTGTGTCAAGTCAAGGCAAGGATCATTCCTTGGAGTGGAAATCTTGGAGTCAAGTTAGTCATTCAACTACAGTGATGATACCAAAATGGCCAATGTTTGACTCGACTCCCATACAAATTAACGTGGTAACTTTGTGGGCAGGTTTGAAAAGTGACCGAAATTCCCAAACAGCTGGTTGGTCAGACTTCAAGTTAGCCAAAACTAGACGAACTAGACTGTAGACATGGCCCAAGGATTATACTCTCCTTTACGAAAGCGTAGAAGGGTCATCAAAAATAAAAAAATAAAAGGAACGCAATAATTCAAAATACTGCAACATACAACTTGCAGTAATTGAATTACTGCAAGTTACAACTCGCAGTAATTTGAATCACTGCAACATATAACTAGCAGTAATTCGTCCGAAGCTTGGATTGCATCCACCTTGTTTTGATATTGGACTGTATAGAAGAAAATATTTAACAGATTTTACTGAAGTAATTCAGTTCCTTTCGTACTATATAATACTGGTTAGAAGAGGGTTAGAATTACTGCGAGTTGTAAGTTGTGATTCGAATTGCTGCTAATTGTATGTTGCATTATTTCGAATTACTGCTAGTTATAAGGTGCAGTGATTCAAATTACTGCAAGTTGCATCTTTCAGTATTTCGAATTACTGCAAGTTGTTAGTTGCAGAAATTCAATTCCTGCAAGTTGTATGTTACAGTATTTTGAATTATTGCAAGTTGTTAGTTGCAGTAATTGAATTACTGCACGTTACAAGTTGCAATAATTAGATTTTTTATTTTCGATGACCCTTCTACTCTTTCGTACTCCTTGGACACGGCCATGGTGGGACGGGACACGGCCAATGACCTTCTCGGCATTCTGACGCATGTCACAATTTGATAAAACAAAAAGTTTTGTTGTTTCATGTTTTCATTTACTAATGATCTCTGAAAAGAAAACAAAAACAACACAACAGAAATACTATCCAAAATAAGAAATAAATTTGAAGATAAAAGATAAAAACCATTAAAAACAGTTTACGAGGAATTGGTGAGAAGTCGATTTGTATTGATCCGACGTGAAATGAAATTACTTGAGCAGTATAAAGATTCTATAGCACTTGCAAAGAATCAAAATATTATCACTGATACCTCATTCAAAAAAGCATTGGATAATTGTTTTTCTGTCCTGGCAGAAAGAGATAAAATACATGGTAAGAATTCGGAGAAATGAGAAACAATCACTATTTTAACTAACACAAAATAATATATCAAAAGGTGTTCATAATATAGTAGCTACAGTCGTCTTCAGAAAACATGTCATGGTTGCAGCAGTGATTTAGAGAGCACACACCATCCATGTGTGCCATGTTCACTGAAGACAATTGTACATATCACATTTCCATGACCTCTCATTGATTTATTCAAGATCATGAACAACTCTAGGGATGAAAATGTGAAGAATGTAGGAAACATTATTGTTTATATTATAATCCTGCATGATCCATTGAAATTCTTCAGGCACTCATACCTTTGATTCAAAGCCAGACATTACCAAAGAATTCTATGCAGCACTACTTTCTGTGACCACTGAATTTGTAAGAAGAGCATATTGTAAAGAAGACATTCAGCAATACCTAAGTGATGATTGTGGATTATCCTCATCCAGAGTAGAAATGTTTCTACATGATTTTTACAAACATAGGTTGGGCATTGAAATGTCCTTGCTGAACATTGGTGACTCCCTACCACACATTACTGATGTTAAATGGAAAATTGATTATATTATGAAGGTAGACATGATATTGTACACCTATCTGAAAACCATAATATTTGAGCTGAAATGTTTATATATAAGTCTCTAGGTGTCTCAATTTGAGCTGTGCAATTTCTTTGTGAATGGTGAGGCATGTCAACAAAGATTTTATTTTTCAGTCAAGTACAATGGATTCCTCTGAAGGCCCATTGTTCAGGATATGTCTTGTCACAGACAAGTATGATCCAGAAACAGAGACAAAAAAGATGTCTACTATAAATTTCACTTGCACATCTCAGGAACTACAAGATTTAGTTTATAAGCTGAAAGACTCTGTGAGACATTGTAGTACTGTAACAAGTAGAATTTTGTGATTATAATGTACTAATCTGGTAACCAATATCAATTATTCTGGTAAATAAGTAAACAGAAGTTGAGGAAAATTCCAGCATTAAAAGTTCTGATCATATTAGAAAACCTGTACCTTCTAAGTTGGTAGGATTGTGATCTGTGATCCTAAAGGATTACTAAATAAAAAACAATATTGTACTTAAAGCATTTTGTGTAAATTACCCTGTAGTAATCAATCAATAACAATGTCTTTACATTGGAATACATTAAAACAATCATTCAATGAATATAATAAATATTAGATGAGAATGAATGGCAATTAACATGTAGGTATGTGAAATTTCTTTACTACAGCATACTGAATGGTAAATATGGTATTGTGAATAAAGAAGAAGAGGGATCAACATGGAATAAGATCCAATTAAGGAAGGTCTTTCTTGAAGAGTATTTGGTTTTTTCTTTGAATTCCCCAATGACTTCATCAAATGCAGCTCCCTAAAAGGTCTGAACAAAATCTCAGCACATATTCTTGAGGTCAAAATGAGCCGATTTGAAGCAACTTACCTCAGTCCGAAATTGCTCCGTTTCCGAAATACAGGGTGGTAAAGTTGAAAAATAAAAATAGAATTTTTCGAAATGTATGAATATTTTTGAACATATATCAATTTAAAAATTGGTAGCCGGGGGCTTTTTGGGATGCGAAACGGAGCAATTTCGGTAAGATTGCTTTGAATCCGCTTATTTTGACCTCAGGACTATGTACAAACTTTTTTGGAGACCCCCCTCTATACATTATATTCTTACCATATTTGGACTGGTATGAGTAATCATCAATGTCAGTTTTACAGACACATAATTTTGGATAGTGCCGTGCATTTTATTAAAATGAAAAGGAGTATTTTTTATGAAATCATGTTGTTTTATATACAGTACCTTTGCATGGTGCAAATGAAAGGAATACATTTATTCCTAGCCAAACTGTCCATTTCTGAGAAAACTCCTGACACAGGTCGATTTTTGTTTTCAATTTTCCACATTTATAAGTGGAATTCGAATATACAGGGTGATCCCCGTTTGACTATTGATACGTCCGCGACAATTTCCTCAAATAGAACACCCTATATAGTATTCGATTTTTGGGATCTTGATGAAAAGCGGAGTTCAAATATTTTGTTATTTATGCAACATTCGCCCAAGGGATGAATGCTGCCCGATGTAGTGCATACAAGATTTTTTTTACAGGAGAAAATTATCATATTCTGATGAAAAATCGATTTTTTCTCCGATTGGCAGCAAATATTAATTTTGCTGACACATATCAAACAGCAAAGTATTACTTTTCCTGCCTAGGCAGCAAAGTGGTTACTTTGCTGATTGATATGTATCAGCAAAATTAATAATCCATAAATCGTTTATAATTTCCTTCATATTTCATTCGAGACTTCTCCGGCAACAAATTCAACTCTATTTTTTTTGCCACCTCCCTTATTTCTGGAGGTGTAAGTACTTCCAGGTCGCTATCACTGTCTATTATATAATAATTTAAATATACCGATATTTTTTCGCACAACTGTCAGAATTTTCATTAATTGTCAAACTATAGATAGATATAGATAGATTTTATTTCCCAAAAGATACAGATTTGTAATGTATCTGCAGATAACAGGTATACCTATACAGACACATAATATTAAGAAGTATAACAGTGAAATTATTATATCTCCGTGTATCTTTATCGCATAGAGCTTAGGGAAAATGGCTAGACAAGTCGCATGCAATATAAGTTATCTATGTGATATATCATGGACAACTGCGATTTCTATCAAATTTCATTTTAATTGAACACTACAGGAAAAATGAAGAGATTGTGGGAATTGTAATAATTTGCAATTACAATATCCTCCTATGTCATTATGAACAATCGGAGAAAAAATTATATGTTCAACTCGGCAGCAAAGTACTACTTTGCTGCCTAGTTAAACAAATAACTATTTTCTACAACCGCGCTCATAAGCGGAAATATCTTAAAAACGCTCGCACATCGATGTAACCTATACTTATCTATTCTTGAAAACCTCCAATTCTTTCATGAAGGAAAATAGTGACAGTGAACTATCAAACATACCTCCTGATATAGCAGAAAGTGCAAAAGTTTGAATCTTTTACCGCAGAAATCAAGGAAGAAATATGAATTACAATATGATACATGCATAAAATGTTGCAACTCCAAGAAGGTGAATAAGTATTCAGAAAACGTTTTACTGGCTTATTTTGGTGAAAAAAAGACTTTGAAGTCATCAACTCTTTGGTCTATATATTCGATGATACGTATACATGCTTGAATGTTGAAAATAATATCGAAATCAATAAGTATCCGAAACTCATCGCATATCTCAAGAAACAATCTATTGGATATAAAGCAGAAAATCTAGAACATTCACCGCAGAAGATATATACCAACAAATTTCTACAAGCTCTCGATGAAGAATATCTGTAAATGAAGGTAAATTATACTTTATATCTATCTATCTATCTATCTATCTATTTATATATCTGAAAAACAGTGTATCTTTATTTTATTGCATCAATGAGTTATGTTCAATTTGATTGCATAGTTTATTGTACTATGGCCCAGAATTCTGAAGCGCAGGTTGCCACGCTGGTGGCCTGAGTTCAATTATCGGTTGGCCCGACATTTTTTTTTCTGACTTGTCAGTTATTTTGAGTTTTTTTTTTGGTTTTGTTGGACATATGGGATAATAATAATAATAATAATCCTCCAAAGATTACCGCGCTCTGCTCCGCATCGCGCGGGAACTTTCTTTGTCGAGCGACAATCCATATCACTTTGCGCTCTAAATACACAAATAGATATTAAAAAGCGGTTCATTGCACTTTCTTTCCATTTTTCTTCTCATGGTAGGCATAGCATTTGTTGATATTTTGACGTTTGTTGAATATTGCTGTCATCATTTAATTTAGTGAATACGTCATTTGAATACCTAATAAAAATACTCTACATGCGGAATCTTATATGCTATCATTAATATCAAAACTTTCTACGAGAAAAATTAGGAATACATAATGTTGGTCGTTTCATCGATTTCCTTATATTTATATTGTTTAATATTTCAATATTGTTAATTTTATATAAAGTTAGTTTTCCCGCAAAAAAAATCTCAATAAGATAAGGAAAATCGACCTGTTTTTATTTCATTAAAAAAGCACGGCACTGACCAAATAAAGGATATTGGTCTCTGAAAAACTGATCATATTGATGGTAATTCATACCGGTCCAAATTTGGTAAGAATCGCACGACTGATAGCTGAAATATAGAGGAGGGGCCGTTTAAAGTGAGACGCTCTATATATCATGGGAGCAATAGTTATTTATTATACAAGGGAAAAAAGTAGTAGATTTTAGCCTCTTGAATCATCGATTTGGCAGCGGTTCCACAGAGGTCCTTAGAAAATAATGTTTTTTCCGCAGAGAAAATAAGGAAAATAATTCACTTTTTGCAATTAGTTACTCTGAGATCACGGCAGGCGGCCTTCCACAGTCACTCCAAATACACCAGGCAGTTGGTGCTGTAGACGCTGCCGAGAGTGAACAGCATGGGCACCTCCACTATGACCGTGGGCAGGTTGCGACGGGCAGCCTCCCACAGTCACTCAAATACACCAGGCAGTTGGTGCCATAGACAAACCAAAAATTGCTGTAGACGCTGCCGAGTGAACAGTATGGGCACCTCCACTATGACCGTGGGCAGGTTGCGACGGGCAGCCTCCCACAGTCACTCAAATACACCAGGCAGTTGGTGCCATAGACAAACCAAAAATTGCTGTAGACGCTGCCGAGTGAACAGTATGGGCACCTCCACTATGACCGTGGGCAGGTTGCGACGGGCAGCCTCACACAGTCACTCCAAATACACCAGGCAGTTGGTGCTGTAGACGCTGCCGAGGGTGAACAGCATGGGCACCTCCACTATGACCGTGGGCAGGTTGCGGCGGGCGGCCTCGGAGTTCGAGAGCCCGCCCCCGCTCGTCTTGCGCAACTTTCTCGCGCGCGGGCCCTGTCCGGGCGGCAGGAACTGCGGCTTGCGCGAGTAGTGCAGGTCGAAGGCGTGGAGCAGCTCAGGGCGTCATAAGTCTGGGAATCTGGAACATGCGGATTCTCAATGTATTTCTTTATAAACATATGTATCTTTTTTTCATATTCATAATAAACAGGGTGTTTGGTTCACAGACGTATACCGGGTGACACAGGAGACATGTAGCAGCCTGCAGTTACTTTAGTTGGAGAGATAAGAATTTGAATTTCACAAGGGTTATATTATCGATGATGTCGCTTCCCTTGAACCTTATGACAATTTTCTTCAACCACCTGTTTGATTGATAAATAGACCCAAATTTTTTTTTCAAAGATAACCCTGTATATTTCTGTAACCTATCTTATTTGCCATAAAACTCTCTATTCAACTATGTATCACAATTTGATATGCGCTCATTAATTGGCTGTTAAATTGCATTTTATTGACATACATGAAGTTGGTTGTGGCTCGAATACAATGACATTTCGATACTTGATGGATGATCATATTATGGCTACGTGGCAAAAATAAAAGACAAATATTTTCCTCACAAGTAGCCAAATGAAAAAAAAAACTTAGTTTCTATCTTAGTTTCCTGAATACCGTGAGTTATTTTCCGATGATTTTTTTAAACTCAATGAAATTATTGGCTATCTTCTGGGACCGATTAGGGTATGGAAAATAATCTGATGAATTCGTCTAAGTAATGATCTTTGGATTCCTAAGGCAATCAAGCATCGAAATTTCATTGTATTCGGGCCACAGCCAACTTCATGTATTTCAATTAAATGCAATTTAACAGCCAATTATCTCCTGTGTCACCCGGTATATGAAAGGGCGTGATTTCAAGAACATTTTGAACATATTTTACCATATTCATATAATAATAATGATAAATCTTTATTACTTCCATAAACTATAAAACTATTACAAAAATAAAATAAAAAACAATTTTTTGAAGCAAAGAGCGTAGTTTATTTTCTGTTATACCGAAGCATAACAAAGAATATTCTTCCACTCAACACAAAAAACCTGTGTATATAGTACTGAGGGGATGAAACAGACAAATACTCAGAATTGAGTATTTTCCAAATCTAATTTTGAGCGTCTAAGCCACCGAAGATCTACTGGAGATCTACTTGCCTACGTCACTCATTTATGGCAAGCTCCATTAGAAAAACACGGGAAATCTCTAGTTGTCGCGTTGGATATTATATCGAAAGCATTCGACCGTGTTTGGCACGAAGGACTCCTCCACAAACTACCATCATACGGCTCACCACCTCAGCTATGCCATCTCTTATCGAGTTTTCTTTCAGGCAGATCGCTTCACGTGGTGGTGGACGGTGTATCGTCTGATACCATTGGCATCAATTCCGGCGTTCCACAAGGATCAATTTTGGCACCTAATTTATTCCTTCTTCATATCAATGATCTGTTGGGAGTAACAACTTGCCCCATCCACAGCTTTGCAGATGATAGTACCATACCGCGTTCTCTTCCAGAATTCCCATTTCTTCCCAGGAAACTAAGAACTCACGGCGCAGGCAGATCAATGTTGTCAATGAAGATCTTGCTGAAATCACAGCCTGGGGAACCAACAACCTAGTTGAATTCAACGCCACCAAAACTCGAGCCTGTATTTTCAATAGAAAGGCGGAACTCAGTATGCCCGATATTGTAATGTCTGGCTCCACCATCCTCACCAAGCCCACCATATCTATGCTCGGTATTTCCATCAGCAACACTCTTTCATGGAATAATAATGTCAGATCCATCGCACACCTCAACAGCTTCTCATGATCTACAAAGCGCAGATACGGCCTGTTCTAGAATACTGTTCCCACATATGGGGTTCACCAAAACATACGCTGATGCTCTTTGATTCCATTCAGAGAAGAGCCATTCGCCTGGTGGGTGACGCTACACTCACTCACTCTTTGACATCATTGGAACACCGTAGAAAGGTCGGCCACCTTTCACTTTTCTATCGATACTTCCACGGGGACTTTATCAAGACTCCTTCATCCATAGAACGGCTAGGCTCTGGAATTCATTGCCTGTGGAAGTATTCCCAACAACATATAATCTCCAGAAGTTCAAAAAAAATTCCACTACCTACCTCCTGTCCCTATCCTCCCTAGGAACGCACGATGTTCTTTGATCATTATAGGGATTGCCTTTCGTGCGCTCCAAGCGATAAATAAAAAATAAATGCATCTTGTAAATCATCTTGAATTTTTGATAACTGAACAGTTCTGAAAGATGGAATGGTTAGAAGCCCATTTCTCCATTGACACCCAGATTTCTTGCCTCCTTCACCACTGCAAGTTGTTCATTGTTAATATGTATATTAATCAACTTAATCACATTTTAACGTTGGTATCTACTGCCAAATAGCATGACCTTGGATTTGCTAGGATTGATAAGCAAACAGTGATCCGAAGCCGATTTTACGAAAGCATTAAGCTCATTATTGATTACCGTACAAGCATCTTCCACCATATTTGGTTGAAAGCTATAATATATCATCTGAATATAGGTGCACACTACAGGAGATAACTCTGGTAATAAGGTGTGACGAATAAATTGAGAATAATAGCGGTCCTAGTATAGATCCTTGGAGTACCCCAGATCTCAATGTTAGATAGTCTGAGTTAATATTGCCTTTGCATACTTTTTGTTGCCTATTTTTGAGGTAATTTTCCATGAGTAGGCGAGCATTCCTTGAAAAACCCATATATTGTAGCATATTCAATAACAAGTCATAATGGATCGTGTCAAGTGCTCTGCTAAAGTCTAACAGTACAAGTACGGTACAGTGACCCTTATCCATGGCCTTGAATATGTCATCAGTCATGTGGTGTAAGGTTGTCGTGCAACCGAAACCCTTACGAAAACCAGACTGAACAGGAGGTAACAAAGAGTGAACACACTAATTGGTCGTAAGTCCTTGAATTCACTTGGACTGTTTTTTTGGTGATACCTTTACCACAGCCTTTTTCCACATGCACGGATAAACATTTTCATTCACACAAAAATTCACTATGTGGGTGATAAAAGGCACTATATGAGGACAGCATAGTTTTATAAGCTTGATAGTCAATCCATCATACCCCATGGCATTAGTTTCGATATTTGAAATAATCTCATAAACAATGAGCTCATTGACTCCTCGAAATTCAAAAGCAAGAGTGTTGAGATGATTATTATTATTATACCACGTTGTAGTTTCCGAGATAATGCGAGATATATGAGAAACAATGTAATGGAAATTCACAAGTTTATAGTTAAGTATAGCCTTTTGAAATATAATTTTCTCACATAGTGTAATGTAATTGGTGAAATTGAAAATTTTATATAATTTGTTCCACATGTCTTATGGAATTAGGATTTGACAAGGTGAAAGTACTGTACTCCATCAATATTTTACGCAAATATAGAAAAAAATCAAATTTTTATCTAAACTACCCCTCACCCCCCAAACGCACAGGACGATTTTTTGACGACAAGTGGATCCATGATCTGGAGTTGGTAGGTAACAATTCTAGCCATGTCATAGCTTTTTACCTTCGATTTACCACGGGGTGAATGATAGCATCTGATTGGCGCTCTACTAGGTAAGTATATTATTGTAGACTTTTTTTTGATCATCTTTAGGAACAGTTTTTTTTGCAGGCCCTGTGACGTGTACAGGGTGGCTGAAATTCGAGCCACATCATTGGGATCTCGTAAACTTAAGACGTAAGAGATGCAGGGTCGGTTAAATCATGGCATTGTTGCGAAATTTTGTTTCTAACAAAATGTCGTTTTGAAACTTAGAAAATTCAGAATACTTTCGGAGATATACGAAAAAAAAAAAAACGAAATTCCCTAAAACCCCCATGATTTTTTTCATGTTATTTGAGGAAATATATCAAAATTAATGATACTTCATCATAGGCACTTTTTCTTCCCTACAAGTTGCCGTTTTCAAATTTGAAATCCGACGTTTTGCCTTCCAGAAACCATCATCATCTTACCATTTTCAAATACGGACCTGGATTTTTCATCTCTTTTTCACACCTTTGGATACCCCAAAAGCTATGAGCTAATCACAAATTTTTATAGTCCAATGTTTCTTTTTCAAGAAGTAACATTTTATGTATATGTATTTTTTAATACTCAATATAAAATGGGTTTCATTTTTCAAACAACAGACCCCAATTCAAAACAATCATATTTTCAATTGAGGTTTGTTGGGGCCACTGTTTAAAAAATGAAACCCAGTTTTGTTGACCTTAATATTAAGATGTATCTTAACCTCTTTTCCTTCCCAAGTAAGCATTTTTTTACCAAACATTTGTTGTACTGACTCACTTTCATTATAGGACAGAATGTAGTAATTTGATAAGGCTGAGGATGGACATATTCATGTCCAAAACAGGTAACTTGTCCTGGAGATGACTTCAAGTATTATTCAGTAGTTATAAAGTCTAGATTAGTATACACAGTGAACACAATGGGCATAAACAATTATATTAGTGGAAATCTTGTGAGTACTTTCTTTGCAAAAATTTTGATGAGATAACACCAATCTCAATAGATCACATGATGCAAATGTTTTGGAAGATATTATTCTGAATTATTCCTGCCAACCCTGCTTGACAGAATGAAAAATTATAGCTTTGTAATTCGGAAATGGAGACATCTTGTGAATATTATTACCTGGTTGGATCTTCGATGTAATTCTTTGGTACCATGAATAAGTGTTTGGGAATGTCATCTCTGAACTCAAAATGCTGGAATGTGATTTTTGCTGTCACAGTTGGCAAAATTGGGATTTCCACTTTCACTGGAAAACCACTGGGGAGTTTAAATGTGATGAAATCTCTTAGTTTGGAAAAATGCTTGAAAGGTGCTATCACTTCCAACACATTCAACAGCATCTCAACGGACAGAGGAAACTCGTTGCTCTAAAAAAAAGCAAAGACCTAGAATTAATGTAAGTGTTAAATTATTTCCATACCTTTCCAAACATTCCTGGACTTGTTGAAAATAATTTTAGAATGAGGTAATTTAGGAATGTTGCTCTCGGTTTATCATGAGACTCAAAGTTCCGAAAATTTTTGTTTCCAAAGTATAGGTGAAAATATACGGGGTGGTCCAAAAATATCTGACAAACTTTCAGGGGTTGTACAAACATTGATTTTTGAAATAATTCGAACAGGAAGATGAATTGTAATTCGTATATCTTACCATTGCAATAGTAGCTTTGAATGATTTTGATGACTCTTTATATACAAGATCTCTACCTAACCTAGGATAGTTATTTACATCAGAACTTATGTAGTTGTCCCAGGTGACTTTTTTTTCAGTAGGGGGCACTAAACTATTTCTCCTCAAAGGCTACAAAAACAACAAATGGTTTTTAACAGTTTCCAATACATTTTCACACACTCACAGCTCCATTTTGTCCAAAACTTTGAAAATTACTGCCTTTCGTAAAGCTTTCTAGTAATGCTTTATTTTTCTGGAGGTCATCTGAAGATAGGTGTTCTCGTCTTTTCCTACTCTCCAGCATCAAACCATGTACAATGTATAGCTCACTATCATATTGACCTGCAACCAACTCCTAGAAATAATGAAAATCTCTATAATGATAAGTACAAATGCACTAAAACAACATGTGAAATTGTTTTCATTAATAATTAAAAATGCAAGAATATTCTATAAGAAAGCTGATTAAAATAATTGGCAAATTAATCTTAGTTTAATTGCAATATCCATCTTGCAATTAGAACATGAGGGCAACTGTTTCAGAAATCATAATTGCAAGATTATTCTATGAATGAAGTAAATTGCATGATTCATCTTGCAATCAGGGCTTAATTGACAAATCCACCTGCAATAACAGCATAATTGACAGAATAATGTAATAATTATTTCAACAGATGTTTTTGTGTCTTTCCTAGATATCAATATCATAAAGAGAAATATATGGGGAAAAGACACTCAATGTATGGTTTAGTTAATTCATATAGCTTTTGTTGAGCTCAATATTTGTAATTTCAATTATACTAACAATCAATAATTTATTAATGATCTTAGACCAGTGTACTATCTGATTATTGGTCTGATTATTCCAATTTGAAAATTATATCTAATATATAAAATTCTCCTGTCCCGGTCACGGTGTTAGTGGTCGAACTCCTCCGAAAATGCTCGACCGATTCGTATGAAATTTTTTGTGCGTATTCGGTAGGTATGAGAATCGGTCGTAATCTATTTTTTAAATCGAAAATTCAAGATGGCGGATCCAATATGGCGGACGAGTATTGTTATCAGATTTTATTCAAAGTTGGTATTTGGGGGTTTTCGGGGTCGGAGATTATGAGTCTCTTGTCAAATTTTGCAAATTCAAGATGGCAGATCCAATATGGCGGACGAGATTTGTGATTATTTTCAGATTCCATTCAAAATTGGTACCTGGGGGTTTTTGAGGTCGGAGATTATGATTTCTTCATCAAAATTAGGAAATTCAAAATGGCGGATCCAATATGACGGACGAGTTTTGTAATTATGGTCAGATTCCATTCAAAATTGGTATCTGGGGGTTTTCGAGGTCAGACTCGAGATTATTATTTTTTATCAAAATTAGGAAATTCAAAATGTCGGATCCAATATGGCGGACGAGTTTTGTAATTATGATCCAATTAAATTCAAAATTGGTATCTGAGGGGTTTCGGGGTCGGAGATTATACCTTAATAGCACACAACGTCCTAGGGACGTCCCTATTTGGTACAATTCACGTCCGAATGTCCCGAACCAAAAATAAGTGTCCTTGGGACGTCCCATCCCGTACATCTCATGCAATGTCCTATGGACGTCCTGAATGTCCCGACAGGACGTCCTAAGGATATCCATGGGACATAAGTGTGTTATTAGGGTATTTCGACGTTCGTCAAAATTTGGAAATTCAAAATGGCGGATACAATATATGGCCGACGAGTTTTGTTATTATCAGATTATATTCAAAAATGGTATCTGGAGATTTTAGAGGTCGTAGATATGAATCATTTGTCAAAATGGGGAAACTCAAAATGGTGGATTCAATATGGCGGACGTGTTTTTTAATTATGATCAGATTCTATGCAAAATTGGTATCGGGGGGGGGGGGGGGGGTTCGGAGTCGAAGATAATGATTCTTTCTTCAAAATCTGGAAGTCCAAGATGGCAGATTTAATATGGCGGACGAGATTTGTACCTATGATCCGATTCCATTCCAAATTTGTATCTGGGGTATTTTGGGATCGGAGATTATGATTCTTCATCAAAATTAGGAAATTAAAGATGGAGGATCCAATATGGCAACTGAGTTTTGTAATTATGACCCGATCCTATTCAAAATTTGTATCTGGGTGTTTTCGGGGTCGGAGAAGAATTAGAAAACAAAATAATAAAAGTATGTTGATAAATATTTGAGTAAACAAATATTTTCTAGAAATAATTGTATATAGCAAAACAACGTTTGCCGGGTATCAGCTATTGTAATAAATATTAGTTTGAAAAACTATAAAACACCTTTTTATAGATAGCCAAACTGGAAAGAAGTGAGTAGAAAATAAAGAGTAGTAGTTTGAAAAAATGAAGAGGTATATAGTACCGAACTAAAGAGAAGTAGAAAATAAATAGAGTAGTTTGAAAAACTGAAGAATTCCGCTTTTATTGATTGACAAACTAAAACGAAGTAGAAATAAAATAATGAAAGTTTTCTAATAAATATTTATCTAAAAATCTTTTTCTAGACCTAATGTTCATGGCAAAACAACGTTTGGCGGGTCAGCTAGTACTTTATATTACTGAAAGATGTAACACAATAACTGAATATGAAAAAGACTATGGAGATATAAGGATTATAAAGATTGGCTATGGATTTCACAATTTCAATACTATCTGGGAAACTAATATTGCAAATTCAAATGAAATCATGAGAAGAATATTGTTTTTCTTTGAATGGTTCCCTCTTAATTTTATTTTCTTATTCTATATGTATATGGTATTATAACAATGATATTTCTTTGTTTCAAAATATTTATATTTCATAAACTCCATGGGAGAATGAAGTGAAAGAACTAACACTTTTCAATTAATTCCGATTTGGGTCATTCAATCCAAATTGTGTGTTAATAATTCATATCAGAGTGAATGTATTCTGAAATGAATAAGATATGGCATTGAAACCTTGATTGGAAGATTTATGCTGATATTTCAAGACTGTGCATTCTAGTACCATAAGTATCTTTTCAACTATGAACTTTTATTCATGATCATATAAAATGAAAAAAGTGTACATTATTTTCAAAAATATGTGAATTGAAAATGTGGAACTGAGATTTAAAATTTGTTATGAATAGAGTAAATACTTTTTTATCTTCTCTGAAAATCCACCCACTCTGAGCTCTGGAGAAAGATATGCTTTTAGTTGAAATTTGAGCTGCCAATATATCAGTAGACATCAACAAATCTACTTCATCCTCTATTTCCATTTCATTTTCCTAAAAAAGAATCAGTGATAATATTTCAAAATAGTAGATGCACAAGGCTACAAAAAATTACAAATGCTTCAATGCAAATTATTATCCTAGGCTGAATAAATGTGAACTTACCTCCTGCCTAACTTTTTGAAAAACTTTAGATATATTATCAAGTACAGTGAGACTTTCATTGGGATTAGCATGACCATTAAATATAAAGGAAATATCTCCTCTTTCCCACCTCATGTCTGAAAAGTCAACAAGTGTAGTGTCTAATCTAATACTGGCTCCACTCTTATAAATTTTACAGATATCTGATGGTAAAATCCTGGATACTAAAGGAACTACAACAAAATAAACAAACATATTAAGTCATGTATCAATATGCATCTAACTATTTACCCCAAGACTGGAAATCCCATTTTAATTCCATATAAAAGTCACTTATTCTATTAAAGCCTCAGCTAGATTTGGACGTCTGTCTTCCATTTGGTCACGAGACTGTTGTCTAAATTTTCTCACAAGTGATGAAACTGGAAGGAGGAAGAAGCTATTGGCCAAATCAGCTAGAATGCAGGGATAACTCACTTGTGGGACGATTGCCATAGCTTACTGCTTCAGATAAAACTGTCCATCCAAGACCATTCTTTACTTTCACAGGAGCATCATGTTTCAATAATAGCTGTACACACTCTTCAAAAAAGTAAATATTAGGAAATTGAGTTTATTGTTATGAATGAAAGAGTCACCTTTTCGCCCAAGCATAACAGCCAAGTGTAATGCTGTGTTTCCTGAAAACAAGTCATCTTATAAGATTGACTAAACAACTCAGTTTCTGAATCAACCATAACCTAATATTTCAGGATGTAACTGAAGATATGCAGCAAATTATAGTAACTCACCATGTTTATCTTTGGTACTAACGTCAATCTTTCTTATTAAACGTGATAAACCCTGTAAATCATTTTCAAATACAGCTTTATGAAGAGGAAAACCTTCACCATCACTGTCATCAGCCATGTTTATTGTTAGCTGTGTGCTGTGACTGCTGTGTGAAAATAGCCGGTGTTGCCAGCTGCTGAACATGAAATGTCGCAAAACAGTTAGGGAAGGAACCGCTAGAAGTCGCTAAAGCGAGCGAAGCGAGCAGAAAGCCCTGTTGCCTGTCATTCTCTTCTCTGTTAATCTCTTCGTCTCGAATGTAATCCTAACAGGGTACGGACAGATGCCAGAGATCAGTCTAATGATCTAGAGATTTTAGTTTTGTCTACTGGCATCCCTGACATTGCTGTCACGTCACATCCATCGGCGCTACAGAAAGTCATTCAAATTTTTAATTATATGGGTAACTTATCTCTGGTTATGTACAGGGTATTTACTTGTTGAGGAAGATCCTATGACGAACGAGTTTTGTAATTATGATCCGATTCTATTCAAAATTCGAAGGTATGTGGGTTGTGGGTTTCCGGGGTTGTGGGTTTCCGGGGTTGGAGATGATGATTGTTTCGTCAAACTTGGAAAATTCAAGATGACGGATCCAATACATAGCAAACAAAATTTCTAATTATGATCTGATTCTTTTTAAGATTGGTATGAGTTTTTGTCAAAATTGGGAAATTCAAGATAGCGGATCCAATATGGCGAACGAAAATTGTAATTATGATCCGATTCTATTCAAAAAATCAAAATTGGTATCTGGGGATTTCCGAGGTATAAGATAATGATTGTTTCGCCAGAAATTGAAACATTAAAGATGACGGATACAATATGGTAAAAGAGACATTAGTTTATATAATTATTACTCTACCACAAATAGAATATATGTAGGATGCAAGGGTGAAAATAACGTGCCCATATATAAGTTATACTGCGTATACCTACTTCTTTATTACTTTAATCAATAAATTATTCGAAAATGACTCTTTATTCAAAAGAGACTGAAAAATCATATGTATAACATGGGGGTGAAGTATATTTTATTCTTTATTTTCCTGCACATTTTACGTATTAATTTTTATCAGCCTACTTTTCACCCTAGGCGAAGTTTTATACATAGTGTGATATTAGTAACTCCATGAATTCTTCTCCGAGTTGGATTTCTGAAAATACATTTAGCACACATGACATGAGTACAGTAGTCCAGATACCCACTTCGAGGTTTCCACCATTTTTCAATCATAAGGCTCAGCTCATCCAGCTCATAGGTAAACTACTGCTCAGCTTGAATAAATCAGAATTTATTCAGTCAGTTCAGTCGACCCTGGTATACAGTCTAAGAACAGTCTATTTTGGTGAAATATATCGAGCTTTCAGTACAATTCATAAGTTACCTAAATAGCAATAATAAAGATTATGCTGGAGTAGTAAACTCCAAAACTAGAGGATTGTTCATCTATATCTTGGTACCTATAGTTGAAATCAGGAATTCCATATGGAAATTACGTATGATACGCCAGTGACCTCAATATAACCTAGAAAAAAACAAATGTCAAAAATCTAGTGTTTAATTGAATAAGGATGGAACTATATATATATACAGAGTGGGCCTTTGAAAACGAAACAGAGGCTCTGTAGGTCGCCAAAACCGGATTATGAAAAAAATCTGAAACACGCCAAACAACATTTTCGAGGGGACATCGTTCTAAAATATTTTCAGCTCTGCGGCGTTGCCGCTTCTAATGAAAAGAAGCAACAACTTTGTTATTTCAAATGGAACACCTTGTATCTTATTGCATTTTTAGATTCTCCCCGAAGAGCTGATTTCATCAATGCATCACACTTGGGGTCTAGCTGTACCTAATGGTTTCAGGGATATAAAGTGTTCAAAATCGAGATTTTTCAACTTCACACTAGAGGACATTTGAATCGGTGAACGTGACAACAGCGCGTGAATTGTGGGCGTGGTCTTGTCAGTTCTCAGCATTCAGCACAACGTTGTCAAGTCTTCAACATTTACATGATATTTTGTTATCGAGCATAAGAAATATTTCGACATGTTGGTTCCTCGAAAAAGTCAAGAATGAACTATAATATGATGGGTATTAGGTTATCTATTCAACGACAGGACTCCAACATCTCTCTGTTAACCTTATTATAATTGCTGACTTGACAACCTTGCTTCATGAGTGGAAATGGAAAATTATTCGACCAATGACTAAGCATAAAAACTGACGTCACCATTTATCGCCAAATGGTGGCCATGACGGTTCGATTGAAATGAACTCTGAAATTCAACAATTTCGACCAACGCGCGCATAGATCGACACATACATTCAGGTAAAAAAGCGTGAAAAGTGTTGCAAATATTAATTTAGGTTCCTATACTGACACAGAGTGGAGTAATTGAATGCCAATGATTCATTATCAGTCCACTCGCCATTATCAAACATTCACTGGACCAAATTAGATTCGTTCCAGAATTTCCAGAGGCTCATCCGTCTGGCAAGTGTCGTTTTTTTTGTAAATAAAAAGTCAGCCTGTGTTTTTTACTGTTCTTCTTAAATATTCAGATGAACTTCCTAAAAATGCACAAATACACAACATATTTATTGTATCCTGCTATTTTTTCGTATCCTGCTTCGTTTTCGAGAAAAACGGAAAATAGCATATACCTAGGCATACCTATATCTCTGAACTAGATAAAAAAAATGAAAATGCTTATTTATTATTCAAAAATGTATTGCCCATTATTATTAATGAAAACAAAGAGCACATTAAATTCAATACCCTCATCTCATTCAGTGAGAAATATTTTTTCACGATATCATTAATGAAAAGCTCTTTTATTTTTTTTTATTTTTTTATTTTTTTTAGACACCCGCAGTATCTGGGAAACGTACATTTCCGGGCCCAAATCTTATTTTACGATTTTCTTATCATCATCATCTATAGATAATACACTTCTGATAACTGCCCTTGAAACCCCCTTCGATTTTTTCAATTCGGTATTCGAAGATTGAACGTAATACGCTTTATTGGCGCCCGTCCCATAGAAGCTCACAATAGGGTAATTTGAAAATTCGTTTTTCATATTTTCCACTACTGATTTTGTTATTGGCATATTGAATTTGCTATCTACTGAATAATTAGATGTGTCGGAATACCTTATATCATCAGTATACAATATAGCCACGATTTACCAGAGAAAATTTTCTTAATGCATTCATACAAAAAAATATAAATAACGACTTTTGACACATCTAATATGCTGAAACTTAAATACAACGGTTTATATAAGGCACTTTAACTTTTTCCATATGGATTGCTACAAAATTTCCATGGAATTAATATCTAATTGGGTAGTGCTATTAATGCATTACCACCCTTCTACTTTACTTTACCAATGAGTTACAAGTTTGATATCGCTTCTCTTATCAACATTCCATGGTTTTGCCATGAAGTGAGCTGACCATATTCTTATATAAACTTTTTTCAGCCTCATTTGTTCTCTTATTACGCATTTCTGTTTTAATAAGGTCAACATACTTTTTTAACCACGGGGATTATTTGAATTTGAGTACTCTTTGGGTTTTGATCAAGGTCAAACCGTTTTCTATAGCCTGTTCGAGATTTCTGTAGTGAACAATATATTTAATTTTATTCGACAAATTAGGAATCAGTTTTTTCAGCTTAGATTTCGATCCGGGTGGTGCAATAATGGATTCCAGGAAGGGTAGATCTGAGTTTGCATCATGATGTAATTCTTCAGGATAGTGCACATCAACTTCAAGGACATACCCATACGGGCTATCATTTTCAACACCCTCCATAATAATTGTCTTGGTTGGTCAACCATCTAAAATCGGATATTGGTAGCGATTATGACATACTATGACCGTACAAGTTGGTTGCATCTAAATGTTGATCGTTCGTTTGGATTGGAGTTTGGGATGAACTTATTATTTGCAACATGGCTCCTCAGACTACATCAACTTATCCCGCCTCTTATGTCGGTTAACAATTCTAATTCGATTTTTGTGTACCTCAACATAGCATCCCATGATAAACCGGGTGCAGTGAAGTATTGGCACGGATTCAAATTCAAGGACATGTCCTTTAATGTGTCAACCACGGCCTCCAAATCGAGCGATGAATCCATGATGTGATTTGGTGTCATGAGGGATTTGATGTCATAAATAAGGTCTTGAGATTGTAAAATCTATCTTCCAAACACTTCCATATGGTGAATCCAAATTATGTTATCCACTAGGGATATTATATGGTCGAATAATTTCCATTAAAAAACGTTTCGTAATCCAATACCTACTCCGTCCCTATAATTGATGTAAGCGTTTGTACGATGCTGCAATGTCCTTTCATGAGCGCCCATTTTATCGGCTGGAATGGCCTTATTGCAAACAGCACATGTTTGCAGATTTCCAGAAGTTTATGCTTGTTGGGTGCCATCTCCAGTCGAGGCTTCTTTGCAATAGATGGGTTGAAATTTCCCACAGATGCAACCTTTTGATGGCGCTGTAGAGTGTCACTACGTGTGAAAGGTTTAGCGCACACACTGCAAACTATATAACATATTGTTTAGATAACTTATCACTCACAAAGAACTATTCAACTTTATGTTCGATGATAGCATTGAGAGAGAACTGTGCTCACATGGTCAAAGCTATTGGGTTTATATAAAAGAGGAAGTCATGACGTACGTAACACAGCACCCCACTTCCACCAAAACGACCACGACCAGCTTACTTGAATTTTCAAGGTCGCACACGCTGCTAAACTCCCTTCAAGACCAAGGTTTTTCTAGAACTCGAGGTCACTCACTCCCAAGGCCACACATGCGAAGGTTACTCGTGCCCAAGATAACATCCGTTCAAGGTCGCATTGTCGACCACGCCACGCCCAATGTCACTCTGCCCAAGGTCGGAGGACAGTGACCTCGAGTGGAGAGCTAGAAACGGCAAATCTTACCTACTGGTGAGGAAGATGAGTACCTTCTGGAATTTAAAAAATGTATCTCGTGTCCTTTTCCTCGATAGAGAAGAAACTGTAGAGTCATGGATATCATCCACTTTAAGTCGCAATTTCAGAAAAATCATTCATGTTTCAAATCCATGAATAATATTGTGTCTAGTCATAAGTGAATTACAAAAAAAATAAAATATTCATTTCCACTCGTGATTTTATCAATTGAATTGATTTATTGATTTTACCAGATGATTTTTTTTGTGAAAAAGATATGAATGATATCGAGATCGTTCTGTCGATATTATCGTTATCAAACAAATTTGATGGGCCCGTGCCACTCCTTATATACAGGGTTGAGACTTTAACTAGAATAAATCCGCTACTGGGGGAGTGAATGATTTTTCTGAAAATTCGCGAGATACGTCAACGTTTAAATGTATTTACCTACATTTGCCTAGCAATATGGAGAATATAACACTCATAGGTAAGCTGGTTGAAACCAGGAATCCAGTGTATTGATCATATTTCAGTCTGCATTACGTTTGGGGGTCGCATATAAAATCGAAATTTAATTGAAATTATTATATCCCTAACAACACAGGGATGTCCTAGGTACGTCCCTTTTTTGTCCCGCGGTACAAGGACATGATTGGGGCATCCAGGGGATGTCGAGCAGTGGCTGTCCAGTGGACATCTCGCCCGGTACATCCCTAGGTTATCATATTCGTGTCTCTGGAATATCTGATATCCATTCACATCAGAGTCATTGAATTTCATCAAAGTATTAAGTTGCATTTTTCTGATGAAACTTTGTTTTTCTTCCGGAAAATAATCGTAAAATGAAAATAAAGAATAAAGTTTCAGAACATCTTGAGAAATTACCATTTTTCGCAAACAGAAATCGTACATGCATAATGCCCCTCATTTTTAAACACCCAAGAATGATATAATAATTATACCCAAATCCTAAAAGTTGTTTATTCAGGTTTCTGTAGTTAAGTCCTGTTTATATAAATCTGTTTAGTACATGAATCTTCAAGAGGCTCGATAGCCAATGGAGTAAGATGCGTGCCTGATAAGCCAAAAAGGTCCCGGGTTCAATCCGTACTCGACCTACATTTTTTTTCTTTTCTCAAAGGGATGTCCCTGAGATATCCTTGGGACGTCCTAGGGATATCCTTTCTTCATACTTGGTACATCCAGGGACGTACCAGAAGGACCTCCCTGGGACGCCTAGTATGTACCATGTCCCGACACAGGATATCCCAGGGACGTCCTCGTAGAAAATGAAGGACGTCCCTGGGACGTACTCGTGTTGTTAGGGATCTTGAACGTATTTTCATTCAATCAAATTTTGACTTTTAGTGAAAGTGAAATAGGGCATGTCTACCAGATTGCAATAACACTTCATTTCAATTTTGTAAATACTGAAAAAAAAAAAAAACAAATTTCATTTTCGTGGCTCTATGAAAACACTGAAATACAATAGCAGATAGCAGTTGTGGGATCAAATTGCCATACATTGTCAACACACATTTGGAGCGGATTGATACGTTGAAAAAAAATTGAATTTTAAAATTACCATTTCAATTTTATACAACCTTTATACGTATGAAAAACTGAAATTTTACTGGTATATGCTGGATTCCTCTTTTCACCAGCCTTTCCAATGAGGGTTCACAAGCCATTTGAATAAACTATGTTGAGGATGGTTTCAGCTAGGGTTACCCGTGGAGAAATATATTCTCGACATCGATTGCATAAGGTAGGTAAATACATTGAATCGT
>OU896710.1:9846583-9865388 GCA_918026855.4 Phaedon cochleariae | reverse complement strand
CAAAACAATGAAATATTCAGAAACATTCTGGAATCTATTTCGACAAAATCGATATCACATCCGATGAAGTCAACAACAACAGTCATCCATCATTTACCGGCAACTAGCCATGACAAAATTCAGTAAATATTTTTGTATCACATTTCAGATATTCAGTATCCGAAAATACAAGTAATTAGTTCGAGCTGCAATCAATCACATCTGTCGGCGAAAAGTTCATACTCATGATAATTCATCTTCCATGGGAAATTATTACTTTTCCAAAATCGAATTAGGATTCTGTTGCGAGTTTTCTATTTCACATCTCTTGCCATGATTTATAGCATTATTCGCTATTTGTCGTTTCTCAGACATGTTCGTCATAAACTCCAGATGAAAAATTGATCAGATAAGAAGTTATAAAAATGGTGAATTCACGTTCGAGGGTAAGAACATAATGTAAGTTCTGAAAACGATAGTGGAAACCATTTATCATGATCGTTGTCAGAGATTAGAGTTTTATGTACTTTGATTCAAACTGAAAGAAAACGGAGAAAACTCGAAATTCCATTGCATACAGGGTAATTCAAATGACATTGATGCTAATTTGTATGGAGGTGAGAAGAGAGCCCATTTTGATCAAAACAAACATACGTCAGTATTACTATTTTTGAAATCGAGAAAAATATTTTCTTATCTCATTCCTCACATTTTCCTCCCAATAACGCACCAATAGAACATTATCATTTTGTTTTTCCACCACAAGCAATGAAACCTTCCAATATTAACTCCCGTTCGGGGCGAGAAGTGTGTTTCTACTACCGAGGTAGTGTTCGTAATTTGATGAACCACTAGTCTATGAAGACATAGCAACCTCTATTATAATTTGCCGAAATTCACTGTTCTGATGCTAGACTTGCAATAATGACACTCAAAACTACACTGAAAGAACGGTTTGGTTATGATAAATAAATATGATTAACTGTTACCAAATCCGTTATTGAAATATGGCTTATTAAACGTTTGTTTGAGAAAAACAAATTATTTGTTCACACCCCCATGAATAAGCCTCGTGCATGGTTAATTTATGATTATGTCATGATAATAGTCCTTTATTATCTGAGAATATATATTTCTTCACCCACACCAAACGATATTCATTATTTCAAAATCTTTGTTTTTAGTAACCAAATATTCATTAATGAGTAGGTACAGCATGAGAAGAAACATTTTATTGATAATAAATAAATATTATGTTCGCTGATATAATTCAATGTCTTCATTTTAGAAAAATTGCTAATTGTTTTATTAAATTTCCTGATGTATTACCACCAGTCGTGGATCACCCTGAGGGAATGTTTTTAAGCCTTATATCAATAACAAATTTAGTAACAGTTAACGAATATTATTTATCTAAGTATATAATCAAACTATTCGATTAGGGCTGATGGTTGCGTATGAACCTATTACCTTATAACTCATCAGCCCTCAGCTATGATGGCGTACTCACGTTTCAATGTACATAATAATATAGTACTCCCTTTCAAATTCATGTAAAACGAATGATATCAGAAAATACTCATGCATACTATACATATAGGCATTCGCACCTACTTACGTTCAAAATGTTCCAATATTGATTGATTAGCTCCACATGCACCACTGTTTTTCTGAGAACATACTAAATGTTGTATACTGATGATGCACTGATAGTCGTCTGCCATTTTTTTCATATGTGATGTACCTACATGAAATTATCCCAAGAAGCTGATTGTAGACGTTTATACATATGTCCAGATGTAAACAAACCCGCACTGTCATATAAGGGATTGAACTAATATAACCATCACACTTCATAACTTTCGCGTTGGTCGAAATCAAATGAAAATCAGCAACGATATCAAGAAGATGCTCACGCGATGAAACCCAAGTAGCACACTCATATTGGGCCGATATTGGACCAATATAGATGAAAAATTGGCGCAATATCGAGAAATCAAGTAGGCACAATATTGGATCCAAACATTCAACATGCTATTGTAGATCGATATTGATTCGATGTTTCATAAAAAGATTGTTAAATCATTCAACAAAATATCTGAAATAATATTGATTTATGATCATCCTACAATATTGATTTGTTGATATGAAAAAAACAATGAAGTGCGTTGATTGAGAATCATTCATCATCTCTATATATGTAACTGATGGCTCATCGATATTGACCAACAATATAGTAGGTTGAAGATGAGCAATATTCTTGGCATCACCACGTAGTGATATATTATAAATATTGACACCAAATATAGATCAATAATGAGAAATAATCTTGTTATTGCATTCATGACTGATGTTGAGACTAATTGAAAAAAAAAATATCGACACATATTCAAAAGAATGCTTCAAATTATATCAGTATCTTATATTCATACTATATAGTAACTCAGACATTGGGTAGGAATATGGACGGGTTATTTATTAACAATATCTCAAACATATCGCCAAGAAATATTTATTCCTTATGAAATATCGGTATGCTTAGGTATTGATGGATGATATTCATGTTTCTATCAATCGAACGTTGATACAATATCTATCCATAATATTAACAGGAGATTCAAAACAAATATATACACATATTGAAGAGTATGCTTGGAACAGAATCAATATAAAATATTCATAAAATATAGTTATGCGAATATTGGTTGAGAATATGTGGTGGTCATTGAAAATTGATATTCAAGATATATTTAAGGAATATATAAATATTATATCCAACATCAATATGCTGGGATGATAGATGATCATATATGGAATAATGTCGTATTCGAAAGTTTATGGAACAATGATATTCCAATGTGGGGAGTGAATTGAAAAAAAATATTGACAAATATCAAAAATAAAGCTCAGAGCTATATCGAAAACTTATATATAGACAATATAGTTGAATAGATATTGTGATATATCTACAAAAACATATATCTTTCATATTGAACATTAGTATAATGTGATATTGATGGATCCCATTGAATAATGTCATAACTGGAAGTTGATACGAGATAGATAATGAATGAAAGTAGTATATTGATTACAAATATTGACATATATTTAAAATAATGTCGGAAATTATATCGATGGCCAATATTATTACATATATGTATGTGGATATTGGCGAATAATATCTAGTAGCTATTGAGAAAGAAGTCTACAGAAATATCTACAAACAATATCTATAACATATTGAACAGCGCCTTTTCAGGATATTGATAGATCATATTGATCATTCTCACACTTTGAAGTTGATACAACATTCATTTTCAATGCGCGAAAAATGTCGAAGTGAAATATACCTATATATTCAAAATATTGCCCTAAATTATATCTAAGGTAGATATTCACACAATATCATCATCCAGATATTGAATGAGGATATAGAGTGGTTATCCAGGAACAATCTCCACAATATATCTTTGAAAAATTGTTATTTTATATTGAACATTCACGATGATACGATATTAATGAATCATCACAATCAATCTCTCATTTATAAGTTGATACACCTTCGATTCTGAATGTAACGGATACATTGAAAACAAATATTGACACATATTCAAAATGATGCCAGAAACCATATCTATAGCATATATTCTTACAATTTATATATACATATATGTAGATATTATCAGAAAATATGTAGTAGCATTTGAAAACGAATTTTATAGAAACATCTACAAACAATATCTGCAACATATTGAACAGCACTTCACAAGAATATTGATGAATAATATTGATAGGGCATTATTACATTATATTGATTATTTTCACACTTCAAAGTTGATACAATATTTATTTCCAATATTGGTGAAACGTTGAAGGGAAATTTACATTTATACAGTCTGTCCAAGATAAGGTTGGGGATCTCGAAAACGGTAAGAGATACGAAATCGGTTAAATGGGGAAAAAGTTGCGCATTCGGAGGCTCATATCAAGAGCCTTCGAAAATTTTTTAGAATTATTTTTAGTTTTTGAGTTATATCGAAAAAAGTGAATTTTTGGAATTTCTATTTCATTTTTTTTCTCCGTTATTATTAGAGGTACAGCAAAATTGAGAATACTTTTTTATAGCAACTTTTGATGACAATCAACGTGGTGATACCGATTTTTTCATGCGACGTTTCGTATTCGTGGAACCATCATCAACTTTTGTTTTTTAAATACGGTCCTGATAATATTTTCACAGATTCTGAAAGGTTTTTTCATTCTGAATTCAACCATGTATTATACAAGGTGGTTCATTCGTGTTTCGACCTATTTCCATCCATCATCAATGTTTTTTCGAAACTCCAAAGGAAAAATGCCATCAGTTCCACTTATTTTGAAGGAAAATTAGTCAACACACTAATACCTCATCAACTGGTTTCAATCAACAACCCATTTCATTTTGCGGAAACAAAAATTCCATCCATACAAATTCAGAATATGTCAAGCGCTAAAACCAGGAGATGACGAAAGGCGCAAGACATCCTGTGAGTGGTATACCAGGAAATGTTAAAATTTTGCAGATTTCTTTCGAACAATCATCTGGACTGATGAAAGCATGGTCACTAATCATGGTAGCTTCGATAGAGAAAATACACATTATTGTTCTCGAGAAAATGAACATTTATACATTACAGCGAGACACCAACACTGTTTCGGCTTTAATATGTGGGTTGCAATATTTGGTACACGAATTATTGTTCCTTCTATTTACCATAAAACACAGACTTCCGAACGTTATAGAAATTCGCTTGAGAATCATCTTGAGGAAGCTCTGGATGATTTACCGATTGCGGAAGTTCAGAACTCTGTTGGTTTCAACAAGATGGCGCTCCGGTACATAATTCCAGAGAAGTCCGTGCGTTTTTATTTCTTGGCCGGCGCGGTCGCCTGATTTAACACAGCTGGATTTTTCCTTAGGGGATATATCGAACTTTGTACACGCAAATAACATTGAGGATGAAGAAGAACTAAGGGACAGTGTCTTCGAAGCATTCAATAGAATAACCCCAGAAATGCTTAGCAATGTCTCAGAAACAACTGTGAGAAGAGAATATCTTTGTTCAGAAAATAATGGTTATCATTTTGAACATTTGTTATGAATGTCTCTGTAGGTATTGTCAAAGTTAAGTTGTTAAAGTAATTCGTGTAAGAATTCATCAACAATTTTAAACGCTGCATTGATCGAATGATGTAGTGAAATATTTTTTATTCACTTTTCAGTATTGAATAACTAATCCATCAAGTTTGGCACTAAATGATAAGAAATAAGTGGAACTGATGGCTTTTTTTCTTTTGGAAGTTCGAAAAAACATTGATGATGGATAGAAATAGGTCGAAACACATTCGAATCACCTTGTATAGTACATTGTTGAATTCAGAATAAAAAAACCTTTCAGAATCTGTGAAAAAATTATCAGGACCGTATTTAAAAAACAAAAGTTGATGATGGTTCCACGAATACGAAACGTCGCATAAGAAATCGGTATCACCACGTTAAACCTCATCGAAAGTTGCAATGAAAAAGTATTTTCAATTTTTCTGTATCTCTGATAATAACGGAGAAAAAAAAAATAGAAATTCCAAAAATTCACTTTTTTCGATATAACTCAAAAACTAAAAATAATTTTCAAAATTTTCGAAGGCTCTTGATATGAGCCCCCGAATGCGCAACTTTTTCCCCCTTTTAGTTACTTCGTATCTCCTACCGTTTCCGAGATCCCCATGCTGTTCAACCTTATCTTGGACAGACTGTATACACAATATCGTCAGAAATTATATCGAATGCTCATATCCATACAATATAAGTATTTAGATATTGAATGAGGATAAAGACATCTATCTGCACAATATGTCTACAAAAAATCTATTCCATATTGACCATTACGATGATCAGATATTGAAGAATTATATCGACCAATCGTTCATTCATATGTTGATTCATTTTCGAATCTGAATGTGAGGGATATTATCTAGAATGAATATTGCAACATATTCGAAATGGAGTCTGAAATCATATCCATTGCTAATATCCGTTTAATATCAAAAGACAATTTGAGTTGAAATTGGGTATGGAGTTTTTTATCACTTGGAGCGCACGAAGTATATCTTCCTAATAGTTTCACGAGATATATTTATTTCATATTAAACATCACTATGCATAGTCATTGATGACACATATTCATTAATCTTCAACTGGAATGTTGTCACAACGTTGACTTTTAATATCAGCATTAGACTAGAGATAATTATCGGCACATACAGGGTGGCCCACGGTCGATGGTACCTTAGACGTATACGGAAAACGGTACATTGGATTATCCTGAAAATTCGGTTACTATAAAAAGCATTTGTGATCTAACGATTCAAAATATTTTCAGAGATGCAGCGTTGCCACCTTTACCAAAGAGTAGCATCATCTTTGTTATTTCAAATGGAACACCCTGTATTTCATTGCGTTTTTAAATTCTTCCCGAAGAGCTGATTTCACCAATGTATCACACTGTTCAAAATCGAGATTTTTCAATTTCAGGAATATTTTGTGTCGAAACTATTCATTATCGATCGAAACGGATTACATGTCCCTATCTCAACTTTTGATTCACTATCTACTGACATTTAATTGGAACAGATACAGGGTGATCAAAATTCTGAATCTTGGACCATCCTGCATTTTTTCCAATTAAATGTCGGTAGATAGTTGTTCAAAAGTTGAGATAGGGACATGTAAGCCGTTTTGACCAATGATGAATAGTTTCGACACAAAAAAATCCTAAAGTTGAAAAATCTCAATTTTGAACACCCTATATCTCTGTAATAATTTCCGCTAGACCCCAAGTGTGATACATTGATGAAATCAGCTTTCCGAGAAGAATCTAAAAACGCAATAAAATACAGGGTGTTCTATTTGAAGTAACAAAGATGATGCTACTTTTTGGTAAAAGTGGCAACGCTGCTTCGCTGAAAATAATTTGAATCGTTAGATCACAAACGCTTATTGAAGTAACCAAATTTTCAAGATAATCCGATGTACCGTTTTCCATATACGTCTAAGGTACCATCGACCGTGGGCCACCCTGTATACAGAATATTATCGATCAATCATACACATACCATTCAGCTATACACAGAGATTATGATATTGAATCACCATCGAAATTCAATCTTCTCAGTATACCTATATCTTAAGAAGATATTCATTCCATGTTGAACATCACTATGCTGGGAATATTGATAGATCATATGGATCACTCTCGCATTTGAATAATGAAATGATATTGATGTTCAATATTGCGAATTTGTTTGGAAATTGATATTGAAATTCAACCAGAATAATCCTCAAAATTTATATCGATGGTTTATATTCATATAGATATCGAGTGAGAATATGGTATTGGCAATTGAGATTCAAACTCCTTAATACATATACATACATATAATATTTGTTTCATATTGAACATCACTAAGCTGGCATATTATTTGATCAAATTGATCAATGTCTCATTTAACCGTTTATACAACAATGATTTTCAGTGTTGTGAATATATTGAAAAGATATGTTGACATTTTGTATCGAGGAGGATGCCTGAAATTATATCGAAAGCTTATATACATATACAATATGATTATGTAGATATTGAGTTAGAAATGGATATTTCCAGAAGTCTACGAAATAAGACTGATTTCACATTGAATGCTACAATGTATACTGGAAAGTTTATGAGATAATATTCGATATTGAACCTATCTAAAAACGGCAATATCTCGAAATGGGAAACACTTTGTATGATAGTATATACAGTGGAATATATTCAATATCAACTTTCCAGATATACGTCGGTTTGTATAATAAAATAAAAAAATATTATCTCAAATTCTTATAAAGAGAAATATTCAAAAATTTATTTTCTTCCCATTCATTATGTCATTCTGAAGGCCTGGACTTCCTTCCCCCATCTCTATCTGCTGCTTGCGCCAAGCAAGAACGAACATGCCTTAGGATGTCGTTCTCGCAGGCAGTAGGAATCACTACTCTTGGAGCGTCTGAAAATGTCGTATTTACTATGAGCTGAGTGATTCAACTATTTTTTTGTGAAAATTGTAGTGAAGGGCAATGCATTTCCATTATTTTATATATATAGGTATTATGTTTGGTTGGCCGGTTCCCGTGTTACCCTATACATATTCAAGAATGAAAAATTTTGAAATAATCCCCTCTTCGAATTAGTTTTGTCACGTTTTTAAATCAGATTTTATATACAGGGTGTTTCATTGGCAAAGGAGAATAATTCAACTGTGGATAGGGGTCACTGGGGTGATTCAAAAAAACCCATGGTTAATGGATCTTCGACTTCTCATAACCGAGATACAGGATGTTTCATCAATTTTGTCCATATCTTCATTGTCTCATAACTTTCCAACCAACCTGTATATATTTTCAAAAATTGTTACACTTGCTCATTCTACCCTGTGGAATTGATTGAGGCAACAACAAAATATAAAATCCAGGTCCAACTTCACTTAAGATTCACAAATTCTTTCTGCCAGAAAATAACACCCTATACATTCGAATTTCTCTTTTCTGATGACGGACCTGCAACTAAGTCTGGAACAAAGAACGATATGAAATACTCCTTTTAAATGTAATACTCACGTATACTGAATAGGAAGTAATAAAATTAATAAATCTCGTCTGATTCCAATTTTGTACCCCAAAATGAGCAAAAATAATATTTTGAGCACATAATATAAATAGTTAAAATCGTCTGTGCACGAATGAAAAGCACATCGTTGAATAGAAATCTCGATGTTCTTTTCAGATATGGCAAAAAAAATGAGAAATTCGAATGTATAGGGTGTTGTTTTCAGGCAGAAAGAATTTGTGAATTTTAAGTGAAGCCGGACCTGGATTTCATCTTTTGTTGTTGCCTCAATCAATTCCACAGGGTAGATTGAGCAAGTGTACCAATTTTTAAAAATATATACAGGTTGGTTGGAAAGTTATGAGACAATGAAGATATGGACAAAATTGATGAAACATCCTGTATCACGGTTATAAGAAGACGAAGACCCATCAACCATGGGTTTTATGAAATCACCCCAGTGACCCCTATCCATAGTTGAATTTTTTACCTTCCCCAATGAAACACCCTGTATAGAACTTGACGATCGAGCTCAAAAGCACTATTGCTCCACCCTGGATCTGTTCCAATTGAATATCAGTAAATAGTAAATCGATTGTTAAATCATAGATTAACGGGGGAGTCATTAATCTATGGTTAAATTAAGGACATGTAAGCCGTTTCGAACAATAATGAATAGTTTCGACACAGAAATTGAAAAATCTAGATTTTGAACACCCTATACCTCTGTAATCATTTTCGCTGGACCTCAAGTGTTATGCATTTCTAAAACCAGCCTCCCACGGAAAATCTATGAATGCGAAAATATACAGGGTGTCCTATTCAAAAAAACACATAATCGGCCGATATATCTTGGAATGCTAACACCCTATAGATTTGAAAATAATTTTAGTTGACAGTTATCATGGAACATTATAATTTATGATTATTTTATTTGAATTTTTTCTATACTGAGTGTTTCCTAACTTGGGGCGATCAATGAAATGGATGATGGAGACGGAAAAACAAAACGAAAAAAAGCATTTTGGAAGAAATTGAGCTCCAAAGTTCGCCTGAAACTCTTGTGAATCATTGATAAAAGGTTAATAGCCCAATTCAAGCGTTAATTTGCTTTCTGCGAGATCACAAGCATCGAAAGTACCAATGACTTATGCAATATTGCCGGACGTTCAAAAATAGTTGAAAGATGATTTATGGTGTTAGCGCACATTTTTTGACAAAATTTCAGAACAAATTTTTTCTGTCTCATAAAACACCGCATTCCATTTATCGCTCCAACTTCGGAAACACCCTGTATATCTAACGTTTGGCTAATATCGAAGAAGAACATACTATCGCTTCACCCTGTTTAGGTAAGTACATATTATCCCATTTTCTATGATAGATATCTCAGTTGTATTTGGATATACAGCGTTGCGGTTTTCACAATACTGTACTATTTTAAAAAACCTTAGTCCAACTATACATGAACATACTAATGTCTCATTTGAAAAGAATTTATGTTGGCTCCATTTTCTGAACAATAATCATTTATGGACGTCAAATAAATACGCCAGTGTATTCTACGTAAGAAAAGCAGAACTGTGAGAATTCTGTTTGCGGCCAGTGGCCGATCAAGGAAGCGGTAAAGGGAGAGATTATCCCTTGAGCCTCGTTGAAGATTGATATAAGAGAAGTGTATAGAAATCGGCCAGTGCTGTAACTTCTGAATCAATCGTGATAGGATTTCGAAATTTCGTGGGTAGCAACTAGGTATACCAAATTAATCATTTATTGATAAAATCACTTCCGTTTCAACCGGAATCAACCTCAACTTTTTATGTTTGAATAGGAAACCCTGTATATTCTTTTATATTCATCTTGGATTTCCTGTATATACGTAAAAAATTTGTATCAAAGTTGGGCCAACAGGGCCAACATAAATAATTTAGTAATGTGAAAACCGCAACTCTCTATCTCCAAAGACAACTGAGAAAATCATCGATAATGTCACACATTGTATACCTACCCCGAGATCTAGGTACCTATATTGAAGTTTCATCATCGAACAATACTCATATGTTTCAAAAATCGCATTACCGTTATTAATAAAGCATCTGTACTTAGGTAGGTATGTAGGTACAATATTTTGCCAAATCTAGGAATCCTATATTATACCATCATTATTCCCCAATATTGTACCAATAACTTCTCAACAATATTGTTTCGATATCGTGCTGGAATGAGACAACTGAGAAAATCATCGATAATGGAACACATTGTATATACCTACCCCGAGATCAAGGTACCTATTGAAGTTTCATCATCTAACAATACTCATTATGTATCGAAAATCGCATTATCGTTATCAATAAAGCATCTTCAATACTTAGGTATGTAGGTACAATATTTTGCCAAATCTAGGGATCCTATATTATTCCATCATTATTTCCCAATATTGTACCAATAACTTCTCAACAATATTGTTTCGATATCGTGCTGAAATGAGTAGGTACACTTTGTGTGTGCTGCTGGATAACTTATGACGAACACTGATGTGTACGTAACAAAAAAGTATCTACGATTTTACTTAGGTACATGGACTTTAGTACTCGAATGACATCAATATAGGTTAACTTATACTTGTTACATAGTAAGTAGGTAAAAGCATTTTCCTGACTGAACTACCAAACTGCACGAGGGCATCGAGGGGTCGAAAAAATTTTTGGATTTTGCAGCATCAGCACATGGTATGGCAAGGAAGAACATAATCAAAATTGTATCAAAGTTGAACTAGTATCAATAATTGGGATAAGTAATTTTACCTTATTATTTTTTGCACCACTGTTATAATATACCACTCGCGATCCACGCCACACGCTTGAAGACTCTATGAGACAACTGAAAGAACTGAGCTAGTGAGTGTCGAGCAAAGATAGTCAAAGATGACCTGAGGTATTTGCCCGACAGTGTTGTCGGGTGTACTAGTAGACACGTTATACTAGAAACATACATTTCTTGTTCAGACAAGAATATCAGAATAATGTAAAAAAACTGGAATGCCTACCTAGGTGTATCTTGAATTGAAATTCCACAATAAATAAAATCATTTGTTTGATGTAATATTTGTGCACAAGTTCAGAATTCCCAAGTGATATGGAGGAAGCAACACAAAATGCACTATTCTCTTATTCATCCATTCATGATTTCGTTTCATTTCATAACTTGTGTTGAAATGAACATTTAATCACCAATTATGTATTATTCCAATTTGCGCATTTGTTTATACAGTGTGTCCCACTTACCATGCTCACGATGGGTATCTTTTTAACGGTGAGAGATACGAGGTCGGTTGAATTACACCAAATGTGGAGTTTGTCAAGGCCAACTATAATGTGAAAAAATATTTTGATAAAATCTATTCGTTTTTGTTTTATACGCAAAAAACAAATTTTGATCATTTTCATGTCTCCTCCGTAACTTCTTTATTCATGAAAATATTCAGATAGGAATTTCACATTCTCATGGGAGTTTTTCGAAGTGAATTCGAGGAAAATATGACAACTCTTCTAGAATTTGAGATATCAGCACCAACTTTAGTTGTTCAAATGAAGCTCATAGCTCACTATGACTTAGTTACAAATAACTTTTTTTCCTCTTACAGATGACATGTCGCAGTTATAGTTTTGTGTTGATAACAACGGAGTTATCGTCATTTATACAAAAACATAAACTTATTTGGAAGCCGCCATCTTGAATTTACAAATTTCAACAAAAATATCATGATCGTCGACCTCAAAAATCCCCATTTACCAATTTTGAATGGAATGGGACCAAATCTTGTCCGCCATCTTGGAGCAGCCATTTTTTTAGAATTATTTTCATTTCCATTTACTAATCAATGCATATTGTTACATACAAACAAAGCGTATGGTCAAATTTAGACGTTCGTTCAGAACTACGCAAAAAATAATCGAACTCTGAAATCTTCAAGATTATGCATCTTAAACTTTCTGCACAATTAAAAATAATCGTGTCCGTTCAACATAATAATCCTTTCGCATCGTGATCGGATTATTTCAACTGTTAAACTGATACTCTTCGTAATTATATGCAACAAAAGTTATCGATGTTTAGCCCTAATATTTTGAAGTACTTATAGTATTATAGTATTACTACTGAAAATACTAGATTTAGTGACAAAACCAAGATGGCAACAGTGGTGACTAGTTTTGTCGTTCACGGTAACACTCGAACGTGCGCGAGAAAGCTCTAATATTGAGAATTCATCATTGAATTGATATTAGGTGTTTGATATGGTACACATATATGAAATCTAGAAGGTGACTTCACTATATTGAACCTGATGTTTGCTAGCAATATTGAACTAATCTTCATTTCTCAATATTGCTCCATTATCATCATGTTGATAGTATCTAGAGATTACGGCTCAATATTATATCAATATAACTGACTGAACTCAAGATGGATAATATCGCTTGCACATTGTGATGACAACATCGAATTGATATTGGGATCTGATTATGGTACAAATATATGGAATCAGGAAGTTGGTTCCACAATATTGAACACTATGATTATTTGCAATATGAAATTCATATTCATTTATAAAGATTGCTCTATTATCATCTTGATGATGGTTTCAAGAGAGATCACAGCACAATATTGTATACATAAAGTTGACTGGAATAAGCATTAGAAATATTGCTCTAATATTGAGATTGTATCATTGAATTTACACTGAGTTTTTGATGTGGTACACATTGATGGAATCAAGAAGTTGAACTCACGATATTGAACCTAATGATTATTTGCAATATAGAATTATCTTCATTTCTCAATATTATCCCTTTATCATCCTGTTGATAGTATCAAGTGATTACACCTCAATATTATATCAATATAACTGACTGAACTCAAGATGGATAATATTGCTTGCACATTGTGATGACAACATCGAAATAGTATTGGGATCTGATTATGGTACAAATATATAGAATCAGGAAGTTGGATTCACAATATTGAACACAATGATTATTTGCAATATGATGATCATATTCATTTAACAATATTGCTCTTTCATCATCTTGATGATAGTTGCAAGAGATTACAACACAATATTGTATACATGAAGTTTACTGAAATATGCATAGGTAATATTGCTCTAATATTGAGATTACATCATTGAATTGACCTTGGGTTTTTGATATGGTTAACATGAATGGAAACAAAAAGTAAACCTCACGATATTGATCCTAATAGTTATTTCCAATATCGAATCATCTTCATTCCTATTTATGGATGATATTATTGCTTGCACATTGTGATCACAGCATCGAATAAATATTGGGATCTGGTTATGGTACAAATATATGGAATCAGGAAGTCGGTTTCACAATATTGAACATAATGATATTTCGCAATATCTAAATCATCTGCATTTCTCAATATTGCTGCAACCTCATCCTGATGAAATCCACTAGAACAATATCGCTGGGATATTGGGATTTGATCATTGAATCCATATAGAGTTTGTGATATGGTACACATATATGGAATAAATTGATCGACCTCACGATATCCAACGTGATGATTCTTTGCAATATCGAGGTCATCTCCATTTCCCAATATTGCTTCATTATCAAACAGATGATGGTGTCATAAGAATACAACTCTTTATTGTATACATATAATTTACCAATATCCACACAAACAATATTGGTGGAATATTGGGATGTTATCATTGAATAGCAGTTTTGTATTCGATATGGAATACATATATGAAATCAAGAAGTCCACGTGACGATATTGAACCTGATGTTTTATTGCAATATCCTCCAAGATACATTCTATCGATATAGGTTACATATCCAGTTGTAATATGAACTGATATCAGGCAATCAATATATCTATCATGAAGATTTATCAATATCGAGACATAAATCATCAGGATATAGGAGGAATATAGATTTTATCACATATGTCATTATGAATATCGATACAATGTAGGATTCTCAATATCCTGAAAAATGTAAGCCTATCAACATTGTATTCATATTGATCCGTCTAGCTCATTTATTCAATATCGTTACAATATCATCCGACCGATTTACGATATTCAAATATTGGGCCAATGCAGAGCCGATTTGCAGCCGATATTCTGTGCTACTGGGGAAGATGGAAGCTAAACTAAAATGATGGCCCATGCGCATGACAGTTTTTTAATTATTACCAAACGAAGAATAAAATGAAATATCCATTGTTATCCTTTATATTACGTATATTTATAATAAACAAATTTATCATAATCAATAAACACATATCGGCGTACTAGATGAATTGTTAATTATTAAATGATGCTGTTTACAATGAAGAAATGTGACAGTAATAAATCATTTATTGGTAATAAATAATGCTTAGAAACAGGTACGATTTTGGTGAATAAGACTTTTTAATTATGAATATGGCTAATTGATTATGAACAAATTTGACGTTAACAAATATTTGATAATTATTACTGAGATTTTTCTTTCGGTGTAGTAGGTATTCATCAATAACGACTTTATTATGCTGCCATGTTCATGACTATAACATTATGATAAGGAATGAAAACAAGTGCTTCCATAGTGACAATATAGGTTCATATTCCAGTTACATACAAATAATATGATCGAATTGTATTGCAAGTAGTGAGAGAAATTCAATATACACCTTGGTACTAAAGAATATTATCACCACGGGACCTTATACTCCTCGGCTAAAGCTTCGGAATATAATCTTGGTCATTGGGTAATACTGATATTCTTCACTATCTTGATGTATAACTGTCCATAATAGAATGGGGAATGTTCTTCTGAGAAAATTCAACATCAAATACTAATTCTAGTAGAATCGCATTGGGTTATTCAATCGAAAGAAGGTGAATATCATTGTACACCACTGTTTCTATTTGGGTTCCATCCATCTTCACTTGATTAAACAATTGAATGAAAATTCTGGAATAGAACGCAGTATGGAGGGTACTATCATCGGCAAAGCTGTGGATGGGGCAAGTTATTACTCCCAACAGATCATTGATATGAAGAAGGAATAATGTTGGTGCCAAAATTGATCCTTGTGGAACGCCGGAATTGATGCCAATGGTATCAGACGATACACCGTCCACCACCACGTGAAGCGATCTGCCTGAAAAAAAAAAACTCAATAAGAGATGACATAGTTGAGATGGTAAGCCGTATGATGGTAGTTTGTAGAGGAGTCCTCCGTGCCTAACACGGTCGAATATATAGGGTGTTTAATTGAAAAAATAAAAGTTGATGTTCTTTCTGGAAAAACGAATGAACCTGTATATGAAACAACTTCACGAAATAAAAGTTTGGGTCGTTTCAAACAACTTTTTTATTTATTTTCTCATATCTCCGAAAACAAAAGAGTTAAGGGGGGGGTTCCATTTTAAGAGGCGCACCCTGTACGAGACGGTAAACAACTTGCAGAGAATCGGTGTTAATTCTGGTGCACATTTTTTGAGGATAATAGGTGGGATTCCATCAGGGCCGTAAGCCTTAGAGCCAATATGTCTGGCTTTTCAATTTGAAGGTGTCGATGGACATCGTTGATGTTCTTACTTAGACCTCGGATGTTACATAGTTCTATCTTGAGGACTTTTGCAGTCGATGGTGAACCCCCTCTAGCATCTCTCGCCCGGAAATCCGAATGGAGAGGTATTTCATTTCCGGATAATTTTACTTGAGGAGAACTCATCATCACTTATTCTGTATAGAGAAGGGAGGTTGACGTGGAAGGGCAAAAAAATTGGGTCGGGTTGGATTGGCAGGAACATCAACCAGCTACTGAAATACGGGTGAGTATTTCCATTTCACAGTGCCTATGGTTGATGTGGTGGTATCGCACCGGGCGATGTCGTTAACCATGTTTCACCTATTGGCGTCCTTTTAGTCGCCCTCTACGACAGGCAGGACTCACCGTGGGGTTATTCTAATCCGACCACCACAGGGATACCGACCACCACACGGATTTCTCCCTATTCAAGTCTCCAAGGAAGGACGGAGTTCTTCCTGCCCTCTTACAAAAGGGTAGATGAGTTTAACCACCATATTAATAATTCTGAGCTAGTTTGGTCAGGAGCTATATTCCGCTAGGGTAGTCAACGGCGAGGGTTGTGTATATACACAGATCAGGTACGATTAATCACTCCCTACCAAAATACTTCCGACCGATCAGTGTTACCTCGTTCTTATCGAAATCTCTAGGATGAATTCTAGACAGGCATTTTAGACAAGTGAATCTGAAGGAACATTTTTCAAATCCCTATCAATATGCCTACCAAACAGAATATCAACGGATTGTGCACCGAAAAATCTTGTAGAAAAGGTCAGCCATTCCTCAGATTATGAGGAGATTGCGCTGGCAGTTTTGCTAGACATGAAAAGAGCGTTCAATGATGCCCTATCACAATCACTCCATGTGGATATGCAAGGTAGAATAATCAGCAGTCAAATATGCACCTGGACCAAAACCATGATTGGAAATCGATACGATGATATTCACGATAGGTAGGTAGAATGAGAAAATGGGCAGATGTAGATTTTTTTCGATAAATCAAACCACATGATAATGTGAGTGTACAATAAATCAAGAAAGAAAACATCACCAAGAAAAAATTGAAGAATAATGCGAAATTATGATTTCTTCTTCAAACGGCAGGGAAAGTGGCTTTTTTCTGCCGCTCAACAGGCAGAAGATAATGTGAATTTTTACTGCCTAGACAGAAAAAGTTTGTTGCTATGCAACGATCCATGAAATCATCAATCAAAATCGACACTGACATTGACTGAACACAAAATAATAGTTTTCTATAAAAAAAACACATGTAATTGATTTCATATCATTTTGAGAAGGAATTCTATGTTTCACACGGCAGCAAATGTATATTGACTGCCTTTGCTGAATTCCTGATGAACTTTCAGCCGCGGCAACATTTCTGCCAAGTAAAACGAATAACTATTATTGACAGGAAATAAATAACTTCTTTGGAAAAAATCATCAACACTTCAATATTAGATGAAAATTCATGTTTCCATATCGATGGAACAAAAATTCGTTAAATGAACCCATCATCTGTTATCAAGTTCAGTTAACAATATGTTCCTAGAGGCTTGTCTGGTTCTTCATTTCCAGATATTATATTCCTAGTTATTACACGAGCCTGCCCAAAAAAGTCTATAATATTGAACAAACGAACTGTTATGTCTATCTTGAGTTAGTTGAAGCGTTTGTCAGTTCTACAATGAATTGATGTTCAGGACACAGGGCGTGGAAGAAATTCCGAATTGGAAAAAACCTAATCTGTGACAGTCAGCCACGAACACGAACTCCAAACTAACTTCAAAAGAAGCGAAACCGCTCTGCGTACCTATATGTTTTTGCCGGAGGTGCTCCAATGGGCGTGTACACCTTAGTAGAACTTTTAACTCGAACCATGTTTATAATGATCCTTCTATACATCAATAATGATTGACGACATAATTCGATCGAAAAATTAACTGGAATGTTTTATTTTTGGACATAAATGATAGTACCTTCTGAAAACGGACCCTGCTCTTATGACGTAGATACCTCATCTCGCCATAGTTAGAAGAAAATACCAAACTCCCGACGGCGACTGAGGCAACTAATATATTAATTCTTTCAACTGTGATCTCGCGCTAATTGACTCTGTCAGAAATCATGTATCATTCATCTCTGTCTGGAATAGTCTTGTTTCAGTATTAGGGTTTTGACGTCACATCATCGCCTCGTTTTCAGAGGTCCGAAAAATCGGGGAATTCAATAATTTTTTATAAAACGTAGGGAGCTCACAGCAAGAAACGGTTTTCGGTGGTGAGCTAGTTTGGATGAGTTCTATCGAATTATGAAATAAAATTTTTTCGTGATATAAGCCCATTGACTTCGGATCGACATACCAACTCATTTCCTTGGTATTAATAATTCTGATTGATATGCAAATGATTTGTTGATTCCAAACTCATCGCAAGATTGCAATTTCACCTCAAGAATTGATTATTCAACAGTGAACTAACATTTCTGAGGATTGAATGAATGTTTTTTTATTGATGAATCTGAGT
>OU896710.1:9813091-9846083 GCA_918026855.4 Phaedon cochleariae | reverse complement strand
TTTGAACTTGAAAATAAATTTGAAGGTTGACCTTGACGGTTGTACTTGGAGGTTCAACTTGAAATATGAACGTGAGGTTGAACTCGAAGGTTCACTTTTGAGTTTGAACTTGAAGTTTTAACTCGAAGGTTGAAATTAAAGGTTGAACTTAAAGGTTGAACTTGAAGGTTCAACTCGAAGTTTGAACTTGAAGTTCAAACTTGAAGGTTAAACTTGAAGGTTGAACGTGAAGGTTGAACTCGAAGGTTGAACTTGGAACTTGAACTTGGAGGTTGAACATGAAGGTTGTACTTGAATGTTCAACTGGAAAATTGAACTTGATGGTAGAACCTGAAGTTGGAACTTGGATGTTGAACTTGAAAGTTGAACTTGAAGTTTGAACCTGAAGTTATACTTGGAGGTTCAACTTGAAGGTTGAACTTGAAGGTTGAACTAGAAGGTTGAACTTGAAATTTGAACTCGAAAATAAACTTGGAGGTTGAACTTGAAGGTTGTACTTGAAGGTTCAACTTGAAGTTTGAACGTGAGGTTGAACTTGAAGGTTCAACTTAGAGTTTGAACTTGAAGTTTGAACTCGAAGGTTGAACTTGAAGGTTGAACTTGAAGGTTGAACTTGAAGGTTGAATATGAAGGTTGAACTTGAAGTTTGAATATGAACGTTGAACTTGTAGATTGAACTTGAAAATTGAACTTGAAGTTGGACTTGGAGGTTGAACTTGGAGGTTGTACTTGAAGGTTTACCTTGAAGGTTGAACTTGAAGATTTGACTAAAAGTTTGAACTTGAAGTTTGAACTTGAAGTTTGTACTTGAAGGTTGAACTCGAAGGTTGATTCTAAAGTTTCAACTTGAAGTTTGAACTCGAAGTTTGAACTTGAAGTTTGAACTCGGAGGTTGAACTTGAATGTTGATTTTGAAGTTTGAACCTGAAGTTATACTTGAAGGTTCAAGGTTGAACTTGAGGTTGAACTTGAAGTTAAACTCGAAGGTTGAACTAGAAGGTTGAATTCAAAGGTTGAACTTGAAGTTCGAACTCGAAAATAAACTTGAAGGTTGAACTTGAAGGTTGTACTTGGAGGTTCAACTTGAAGTTTGAACGTGAGGTTGAACTTGAAGGTTCAACTTGGAGTTTGAACTTGAAGTTTGAACTCGAAGGTTGAACTCGAAGGTTGAACTTGAAGGTTGAACTTGAAGGTTGAACTTGAAGGTTGAATATGGAGGTTGAACTTGAAGTTTGAACTTGAACGTTGAACTTGAAGGTTGAACTTGAAGTGGGACTTGGAGGTTGAACTTGAAGGTTGTACTCGAAGGTTTAACTTGAAGGTTGAACTTGAAGATTTGACTTAAAGTTTGAACTTGAAGGTTGAGCTTGAAGGTTGAACTTGGAGGTTGAACTTGAGGGTTAAACTTGAGGTTTGAACTTGAAGGTTGAACTTGAAGGTTGAACTTGAAGGTTGAACTTGAAGGTTGTACTCGGAGGTTCAACTTGAAGGTTCAACTCGAAGTTAGAATTTGAGGGTTGAAACTAAAGGTTGAACTTGAAGGTAGTACTTGCAGGTTTAACTTGAAGGTTGAATATGAAGGTTGAACTTGAAGTTTGAACTCGAACGTTGAACTTGTAGGTTGAACTTGAAAATCGAACTTGAAGTTGGACTCGGAGGTTGAATTAGAAGGTTGTACTTGAAGGTTCAACTTCGAGGTTGAACTCGAAGATTTGACTTAAAGTTTGAACTTAAAGTTTGAACTTGAAGTTTGAACTTGAAGGTTGAACTTGAAGGTTGATTCTGAAGTTTCAACTTGAAGTTTGATTTTGGAGTTTGAACTTGAAGTTTGAACTCGGAGGTTGAACTTGAATGTTGATCTTGGAGTTTGAACCTGAAGTTATACTTGAAGGTTCAAGGTTGAACTTGAGGTTGAACTTGGAGTTGAACTTGAAGGTTGAACTAGAAGGTTGAATTCGAGGGCTGAACTTGAAGTTTGAACTCGAAAATAAACTTGAAGGTTGAACTTGAAGGTTGTACTTGAAGGTTCAACTTGAAGTTTGAACGTGAGGTTGAACTTGAAGGTTCAACTTGGAGTTTCAACTTGAAGTTTGAACTCGAAGGTTGAACTTGAAAGTTGAACTTGAAGGTTGAACTTGGAGGTTGAATATGAAGGTTGAACTTGAAGTTTGAACTTGAACGTTGAACTTGTAGGTTGAACTTGAAAATTAAACTCGAAGTTGGACTTGGAGGTTGAACTTGAAGGTTGTACTTGAAGGTTTAACTAGAAGGTTGAACTTGAAGATTTGACTTGAAGTTTGAACTTGAACTTTGAACTTGAAGTTTGAACTTGAACGTTGAACTTGAAGGTTGAACTTGGAGGTTGAACTTGAGGGTTAAACTTGAGGTTTGAATTTGAAGGTTGAACTTGAAGGTTGTACTCGGAAGTTCAACTTGAAGGTTCAACTTGAAGGTTCAACTCGAAGTTAGAATTTGAGGGTTGAACCCAAAGGTTGAACTTGAAGGTTGTACTTGCAGGTTTAACTTGGAGTTTGAACGTGAGGTTGAACTTGGAGGTTCAATTGAAGTTCGAACTTGGAGTTTGAACTCAAAGGTTGAACTCAAATGTTGAACTCAAAGGTTGAACTTGAAGGTTGAACTTGAGGGTTGAACTTTAGGTTTGAACCTGAAGTTTGAACTTGAAGGTTGAACTCGAAGTATGAACCTGAATACTGAACTTGAAGGTTGAACTTGAAGTTTCAACTTGGAGGTTGAACTTGAAGTTTGAACTTGAAGGTTGAACTTGAAGGTTGAATTCGAAGTTTGAACATGCAGTTGAACTTGAAGGTTGAACTTGAAGGTTGAAATTGCTGGTTGTACTTGGGGGTTCAACTTGAAGTTCCAACAAGAAAGTTGAACTTGAAGTTTGAACCTGAAGTTATACTTGAAGGTTCAACTTGAAGGTTCAACTTGAAGGTTGAACTTGAAAATAAATTTGAAGGTTGAACTGGAAGGTTGTACTTGAAGGTTCAACTTGAAATATGAACGTGAGGTTGAACTCGAAGGTTCACTTTGGAGTTTGAACTTGAAGTTTGAACTCGAAGGTTGAACTCAAAGGTTGAACTTGGAGGTTGAACTTGAAGGTTCAACTCGAAGTTTGAACTTGAAGTTCAAACTTGAAGGTAAAACTCGACGGTTGAACTTGAAGGTTGAACTTGAAGTTTGAACCTGAAGTTATACTTGGAGGTTCAACTTGAAGGTTGAACTTGAAGGTTGAACTTGAAGGTTGAACTTGAAGGTTGAACTTGAAGTTTGAACTAGAAGGTTGAACTTGAAGTTTGAACTCGAGAATAAACTTGAAGGTTGAACTTGAAGGTTGTACTTGAAGGTTCAACTTGAAGTTTGAACGTGAGGTTGAACTTGAAGGTTCAACTTGGAGTTTGAACTTGAAGTTTGAACTCGGAGGTTGAACTTGAAGGTTGAACTTGAAGGTTGAACTTGAAGGTTGAATATGGAGGTTGAACTTGAAGTTTGAACTTGAACGTTGAACTTGTAGGTTGAACTTGAAAATTGAACTTGAAGTTGGACTTGGAGGTTGAACTTGAAGGTTGTACTTGAAGGTTTAACTTGAAGGTTGAACTTGAAGATTTGACCAAAAGTTTGAACTTGAAGTTTGAACTTGAAGTTTGAACTTGAAGGTTGAACTTGAAGGTTGATTCTGAAGTTTCAACTTGAAGTTTGAACTTGAAGTTTGAACTTGAAGTTTGAACTCGGAGGTTGAACTTGAATGTTGATTTTGAAGTTTGAACCTGAAGTTATACTTGAAGGTTCAAGGTTGAACTTGAGGTTGAACTTGAAGTTAAACTTGAAGGTTGAACTAGAAGGTTGAATTCGAAGGTTGAACTTGAAGTTTGAACTCGAAAATAAACTTGAAGGTTGAACTTGAAGGTTGTACTTGAAGGTTCAACTTGAAGTTTGAACGTGAGGTTGAACTTGAAGGTTCAACTTGGAGTTTGAACTTGAAGTTTGAACTCGAAGGTTGAACTTGAAGGTTGAACTTGAAGGTTGAACTTGAAGGTTGAATATGAAGGTTGAACTTGAAGTTTGAACTTGAACGTTGAACTTGTAGGTTGAACTTGAAAATTGAACTTGAAGTTGGACTTGGAGGTTGAACTTGAAGAATGTACTCGGAGGTTTAACTTGAAGGTTGAACTTGAAGATTTGACTCAAAGTTTGAACTTGAAGTTTGAACTTGAAGGTTGAACTTGAAGGTTGAACTTGGAGGTTGAACTTGAGGGTTGAACTTGAGGTTTGAACTTGAAGGTTGAACTTGAAGGTAGAACTTGAAGGTTGTACTCGGAGGTTCAACTTGAAGGTTCAACTCGAAGTTAGAATTTGAGGGTTGAACCTAAAGGTTGAACTTGAAGGTAGTACTTGCAGGTTCAACTTGAAGGTTGAATATGAAGGTTGAACTCGAAGTTTGAACTTGAACGTTGAACTTGTAGGTTGAACTCGAAAATTGAACTTGATGTTGGACTTGGAGGTTGAACTTGAAGGTTGTACTTGAAGGTTTAACTTCGAGGTTGAACTTGAAGATTTGACTTAAAGTTTGTACTCGAAGTTTGAACTTGAAATTTGAACTTGAAGGTTGATTCTGAAGTTTCAACTTGAAGTTTGATTTTGGAGTTTGAACTTGAAGTTTGATCTCGGAGGTTGAACTTGAATGTTGATCTTGAAGTTTGAACCTGAAGTTATACTTGAAGGTTCAAGGTTGAACTTGAGGTTGAACTTGAAGTTTGAACCTGAAGTTATACTTGAAGGTTCAAGGTTGAACTTGAGGTTGAACTTGAAGTTAAACTTGAAGGTTGAACTAGAAGGTTGAATTCGAGGGTTGAACTTGAAGTTTGAACTCGAAAATAAACTTGAAGGTTGAACTTGAAGGTTGAACTTGCAGTTTAACTTGAAGTTAAACTTGAAGGTTGAACTAAAAGGTTGAAGTCGAAAGTTGAACTTGAAGTTTGAACTCGAAGGTTGAACTCAAAGGTTGAACTTGAAGTTTGAACTTGAAGGTTGAACTTGAAGGTTGAACATGAAGTTTGAACTTGGAGGTTGAACTTGAAGTTAAAACTTGAAGGTCGAACTTGAAGGTTGAACTTGGAGTTTGAGCTTGAAGGTTCAACTTGCAGGTCCTTTTTGGAGTTCGAACTTGAAGGTTGAACTCGAAAGTTGAACTTGAAGGTTCAACTTGAAGTTTGAGCTTGGAGGTCAAACTCGAAAGTTAAACTTGGAGTTTGAACTTGAAGTTTGAGCCTGAATGTTGAACTTGAAGTTTGAAGTTGAAGGTTGAACTTGAAGGTTCAACTCGAAGTTTGAACTTGGAGTATGATCTCGAAGGTTGAACTTGAAGTTTGAACAAGAAGTTAAACTTGGAGGTTCTACTTGAAGTTTGAACTTGAAGGTTGGATTCGAAGGTTGAACTGGGAGGTTCAACTCGAAGTTTGATCTTGATGGTCGAACTTGAAGGTTAAACTTGAAGTTTGAACTTGAAGTTGAACTTGAAGGTTGTACTTGAAGGTTCAACTTGAAGGTTGAGCTTGAATGTTGAACTTGAAGTTTGAACTTGAAGGTTGAACTTGAAGGTGCAACTCGAAGTTTGAACTTGAAGGATGATCTTGAAGGTTGAACTTGAAGTTAATCTTGAAGGTTAAACTTGGAGGTTGAACTTGGAGGTTTAACTTGGAAGTTTAACTTGAAGGTTCAACTTAAAGGTCAAACTTGAAGGCTGAACTTGAAGTTTGAATTCGAAGATTGAACTTGGAACTCGAACTTGAAGGTTGAAATTGAAGGTTGTACTTGAAGGTTGAACTTTAAGTTGGAATTTGGAGGTTGACCTTGAAAGTTGAACTTGAAGTTTGAACCTAAAGTTATACTTGAAGGTTCAACTTGAAGGTTCAACTTGAAGGTTCAACTTGAAGGTTCAACTTGAAGGTTCAACTTGAAGGTTGAACTTGAAGGTTGAACTTGAAGTTTGAACTTGAAAATAAACTTGAAGGTTGAACTTGACGGTTGTACTTGAAGGTTCAACTTGAAATATGAACGTGAGGTTGAACTAGAAGGTTCACTTTGGAGTTTGAACTTGAAGTTTTAACTCGAAGGTTGAAATTAAAGGTTGAACTTGAAGGTTGAACCTGAAGGTTCAACTCGAAGAATGAACTTGAAGTTCAAACTTGAAGGTTAAACGCGAAGGTTGAACGTGAAGGTTGAACTCGAAGGTTGAACTTGGAACTTGAACTTGAAGGTTGAACATGAAGGTTGTACTTGAAGGTTCAACTGGAAAATTGAACTTGAAGGTAGAACCTGAAGTTGGAACTTGAATGTTGAACTTGAAAGTTGAACTTGAAGTTTGAACCTGAAGTTATACTTGGAGGTTCAACTTGAAGGTTGAACTTGAAGGTTGAACTAGAAGGTTGAACTTGAAATTTGAACTCGAAAATAAACTTGGAGGTTGAACTCGAAGGTTGTACTTGAAGGTTCAACTTGAAGTTTGAACGTGAGGTTGAACTTGAAGGTTCAACTTGGAGTTTGAACTTGAAGTTTGAACTCGAAGGTTGAAGTTTTGAAGGTTGAACTTGAAGGTTGAACTTGAAGGTTGAATATGAAGGTTGAACTTGAAGTTTGAACTTGAAAATTGAACTTGGAGTTGGACTTGGAGGTTGTACTTGAAGGTTCAACTTGAAGGTTGAACTTGAAGATTTGACTAAAAGTTCGAACTTGAAGTTTGAACTTGAAGTTTGTACTTGATGGTTGAACTTGAAGGTTGATTCTGAAGTTTCAACTTGAAGTTTGAACTTGAAGTTTGAACTCGGAGGTTGAACTTGAATGTTGATTTTGAAGTTTGAACCTGAAGTTATACTTGAAGGTTCAAGGTTGAACTTGAGGTTGAACTTGAAGTTAAACTTGAAGGTTGAACTAGAAGGTTGAATTCGAAGGTTGAACTTGAAGTTTGAACTCGAAAATAAACTTGAAGGTTGAACTTGAAGGTTGTACTTGAAGGTTCAACTTGAAGTTTGAACGTGAGGTTGAACTTGAAGGTTCAACTTGGAGTTTGAACTTGAAGTTTGAACTTGAAGGTTGAACTTGTAGGTTGAACTTGAAAATTGAACTTGAAGTTGGACTTGGAGGTTGAACTTGAAGGTTGTACTTGAAGGTTTAACTTGAAGGTTGAACTTGAAGATTTGACTTAAAGTTTGAACTTGAAGTTTGAACTTGAAGGTTGAACTTGAAGGTTGAACTTGGAGGTTGAACTTGAGGGTTGAACTTGAGGTTTGAACTTGAAGGTTGAACTTGAAGGTTGAACTTGAAGGTTGTACTCGGAGGTTCAACTTGAAGGTTCAACTCGAAGTTAGAATTTGAGGGTTGAACCTAAAGGTTGAACTTGAAGGTAGTACTTGCAGGTTTAACTTGAAGGTTGAATATGAAGGTTGAACTTGAAGTTTGAACTCGAACGTTGAACTTGTAGGTTGAACTTGAAAATTGAACTTGAAGTTGGACTTGGAGGTTGAACTTGAAGGTTGTAATTGAAGGTTCAACTTTGAGGTTGAACTTGAAGATTTGACTTAAAGTTTGAACTTGAAGTTTGAACTTGAAGTTTGAACTTGAAGGTTGAACTTGAAGGTTGATTCTGAAGTTTCAACTTGAAGGTTTATTTTGGAGTTTGAACTTGAAGTTTGAACTCGGAGGTTGAACTTGAATGTCGATCTTGGAGTTTGAACCTGAAGTTATACTTGAAGGTTCAAGGTTGAACTTGAGGTTGAACTTGGAGTTGAATTCGAAGGTTGAACTAGAAGGTTGAATTCGAAGGTTGAACTTGAAGTTTGAACTCGAAAATAAACTTGAAGGTTGAACTTGAAGGTTGTACTTGAAGGTTCAACTTGAAGTTTGAACGTGAGGTTGAACTTGAAGGTTCAACTTGGAGTTTGAACTTGAAGTTTGAACTCGAAGGTTGAACTTGAAGGTTGAACTTGAAGGTTGAACTTGAAGGTTGAACATGAAGGTTGAACTTGAAGTTTGAACTTGAACGTTGAACTTGTAGGTTGAACTTGAAAATTGAACTTGAAGTTGGACTTGGAGGTTGAACTTGAAGGTTGTACTTGAAGGTTTAACTTGAAGGTTGAACTTGAAGATTTGACTTGAAGTTTGAACTTGAAGTTTGAACTTGAAGTTTGAACTTGAAGGTTGAACTTGAAGGTTGAACTTGGAGGTTGAACTTGAGGGTTAAACTTGAGGTTTGAACTTGAAGGTTGAACTTGAAGGTTGTACTCGGAGGTTCAACTTGAAGGTTCAACTCGAAGTTAGAATTTGAGGGTTGAACCTAAAGGTTGAACTCGAAGGTTGTACTTGCAGGTTTAACTTGGAGTTTGAACGTGAGGTTGAACTTGAAGGTTCAATTGAAGTTCGAACTTGGAGTTTGAACTCGAAGGTTGAACTCAAAGGTTGAACTCAAAGGTTGAACTTGAAGGTTGAACTTGAGGGTTGAACTTGAGGTTTGAACTTGAAGTTTGAACTTGAACGTTGAACTTGAAGTATGAACCTGAATACTGAACTTGAAGGTTGAACACGAAGTTTCAACTTGGAGGTTGAACTTGAAGTTTGAACTTGAAGGTTGAACTTGAAGGTTGAATTCGAAGTTTGAACATGCAGTTGAACTTGAAGGTTGAACTTGAAGGTTGAAATCACTGGTTGTACTTGGAGGTTCAACTTGAAGTTCCAACAAGAAAGTTGAACTTGAAGTTTGAACCTGAAGTTATACTTGAAGGTTCAACTTGAAGGTTCAACTTGAAGGTTGAACTTGAAGGTTGAACTTGAAAATAAATTTGAAGGTTGAACTGGAAGGTTGTACTTGAAGGTTCAACTTGAAATATGAACGTGAGGTTGAACTCGAAGGTTCACTTTGGAGTTTGAACTTGAAGTTTGAACTCGAAGGTTGAACTTTAAGGTTCAACTTGAAGGTTGAACTTGAAGGTTGAACTAAAAGGTTGAACTTGAAATTTGAACTCGAAAATAAACTTGGAGGTTGAACTTGAAGGTTGTACTTGAAGGTTCAACTTGAAGTTTGAACGTGAGGTTGAACTTGAAGGTTCAATTTGGAGTTTGAACTTGAAGTTTGAACTCGAAGGTTGAACTTGAAGGTTGAACTTGAAGGTTGAACTTGAAGGTTGAATATGAAGGTTGAACTTGAAGTTTGAACTTGAACGTTGAACTTGTAGATTGAACTTGAAAATTGAACTTGAAGTTGGACTTGAAGGTTGAACTTGAAGGTTGTACTCAAAGGTTTAACTTGAAGGTTGAACTTGAAGATTTGACTAAAAGTTTGAACTTGAAGTTTGAACTTGAAGTTTGTACTTGAAGGTTGAACTTGAAGGTTGATTCTGAAGTTTCAACTTGAAGTTTGAACTTGAAGTTTGAACTTGAAGTTTGAACTCGGAGGTTGAACTTGAATGTTGATTTTGAAGTTTGAACCTGAAGTTATACTTGAAGGTTCAAGGTTGAACTTGAGGTTGAACTTGAAGTTAAACTTGAAGGTTTAACTAGAAGGTTAATTCAAAGGTTGAACTTGAAGGTTGTACTTGAAGGTTCAACTTGAAGTTTGAACGTGAGGTTGAACTTGAAGGTTCAACTCGGAGTTTGAACTTGAAGTTTGAACTCGAAGGTTGAACTTGAAGGTTGAACTTGAAGGTTGAACTTGAAGGTTGAATATAAAGGTTGAACTTGAAGTTTGAACTTGAACGTTGAACTTGAAAATTGAACTTGAAGTTGGACTTGGAGGTTGAACTTGAAGGTTGTACTTGAAGGTTTAACTTGAAGGTTGAACTTGAAGATTTGACTTAAAGTTTGAACTTGAAGTTTGAACTTGAAGGTTGAACTTGAAGGTTGAACTTGGAGGTTGAACTTGAGGGTTAAACTTGAGGTTTGAACTTGAAGGTTGAACTTGAAGGTTGAACTTGAAGGTTGAACTTGAAGGTTGTACTCGGAGGTTCAACTTGAAGGTTCAACTCGGAGTTAGAATTTGAGGGTTGAACCTAAAGGTTGAACTTGAAGGTAGTACTTGCAGGTTTAACTTGAAAATTGAACTTGGAGTTGGACTTGGAGGTTGAACTTGAAGGTTGTACTTGAAGGTTCAACTTTGAGGTTGAACTTGAAGATTTGACTTAAAGTTTGAACTTGAAGTTTGAACTTGAAGTTTGAACTTGAAGGTTGAACTTGAAGGTTGATTCTGAAGTTTCAACTTGAAGTTTGATCTTGAAGTTTGAACTTGAAGTTTGAACTCGGAGGTTGAACTTGAATGTTGATCTTGGAGTTTGAACCTGAAGTTATACTTGAAGGTTCAAGGTTGAACTTGAGGTTGAACTTGGAGTTGAACTTGAAGGTTGAACTAGAAGGTTGAATTCGAGGGCTGAACTTGAAGTTTGAACTCGAGCATAAACTTGAAGGTTGAACTTGGAGGTTGTACTTGAAGATTCAACTTGAAGTTTGAACGTGAGGTTGAACTTGAAGGTTCAACTTGGATTTTGAACTTGAAGTTTGAACTCGAAGGTTGAACTTGAAAGTTGAACTTGAAGGTTGAACTTGAAGGTTGAATATGAAGGTTGAACTTGAAGGTTGAACTTAAACGTTGAACTTGTAGGTTGAACTTGAAAATTGAACTCGAAGTTGGACTTGGAGGTTGAACTTGAAGGTTGTACTTGAAGGTTTAACTAGAAGGTTGAACTTGAAGATTTGACTTAAAGTTTGAACTTGAACTTTGAACTTGAAGTTTGAACTTGAACGTTGAACTTGGAGGTTGAACTTGAAGGTTGAACTTGAGGGTTAAACTTGAGGTTTGAATCTGAAGGTTGAACTTGAAGGTTGTACTCGGAAGTTCAACTTGAAGGTTCAACTTGAAGGTTCAACTCGAAGTTAGAATTTGAGGGTTGAACCCAAAGGTTGAACTCGAAGGTTGTACTTGCAGGTTTAACTTGGAGTTTGAACGTGAGGTTGAACTTGGAGGTTCAATTGAAGTTCGAACTTGGAGTTTGAACTCGAAGGTTGAACTCGAAGGTTGAACTCAAAGGTTGAACTTGAAGGTTGAACTTGAGGGTTGAACTTTAGGTTTGAACCTGAAGTTTGAACTTGAAGGTTGAACTTGAAGTATGAACCTGAATACTGAACTTGAAGGTTGACCTTGAAGTTTCAACTTGGAGGTTGAACTTGAAGTTTGAACTTGAAGGTTGAACTCGAAGGTTGAATTCGAAGTTTGAACATGCAGTTGAACATGAAGGTTGAACTTGAAGGTTGAAATTGCTGGTTGTACTTGGGGGTTCAACTTGGAGTTCCAACTTGAAAGTTGAACTTGAAGTTTGAACCTGAAGTTATACTTGAAGGTTCAACATGAAGGTTCAACTTGAAGGTTGAACTTGAAGTTTGAACTTGAAAATAAACTTGAAGGTTGAACTGGAAGGTTGTACTTGAAGGTTCAACTTGAAATATGAACGTGAGGTTGAACTCGAAGGTTCACTTTGGAGTTTGAACTTGAAGTCTGAACTCGAAGGTTGAACTTGAAGGTTGAACTTGGAGGTTGAACTTGAAGGTTCAACTCGAAGTTTGAACTTGAAGTTCAAACTTGAAGGTAAAACTCGACGGTTGAACTTGAAGGTTGAACTTGAAGTTTGAACCTGAAGTTATACTTGGAGGTTCAACTTGAAGGTTGAACTTGAAGGTTGAACTTGAAGGTTGAACTTGAAGGTTGAACTTGAAGGTTGAACTTGAAGGTTGAACTTGAAGGTTGAACTTGAAGGTTGAACTTGAAGTTTGAACTAGAAGGTTGAACTTGAAGTTTGAACTCGAGAATGAACTTGAAGGTTGAACTTGAAGGTTGTACTTGAAGGTTGAACTTGAAGTTTGAACTAGAAGGTTGAACTTGAAGTTTGAACTCGGGAATAAACTTGGAGGTTGAACTTGAAGGTTCAACTCGAAGTTTGAACTTGAAGTTCAAACTTGAAGGTAACACTCGACGGTTGAACTTGAAGGTTGAACTTGAAGGTTGAACTTGAAGGTTGAACTTGAAGTTTGAACTAGAAGGTTGAACTTGAAGTTTGAACTCGAGAATAAACTTGAAGGTTGAACTTGAAGGTTGAACTTGAAGGTTGTACTTGAAGGTTCAACTTGAAGTTTGAACGTGAGGTTGAACTTGAAGGTTCAACTTGGAGTTTGAACTTGAAGTTTGAACTCGAAGGTTGAACTTGAAGGTTGAACTTGGAGGTTGAACTTGAAGGTTGAATATGAAGGTTGAACTTGAAGTTTGAACTTGAACGTTGAACTTGTAGGTTGAACTTGAAAATTGAACTTGAAGTTGGACTTGGAGGTTGAACTTGAAGGTTGTACTTGAAGGTTCAACTTGAAGGTTGAACTTGAAGATTTGACTTAAAGTTTGAACTTGAAGTTTGAACTTGTAGTTTGAACTTGAAGGTTGAACTTGAAGGTTGATTCTGAAGTTTCAACTTGAAGTTTGAACTTGAAGTTTGAACTCGGAGGTTGAACTTGAATGTTGATTTTGAAGTTTGAACCTGAAGTTATACTTGAAGGTTCAAGGTTGAACTTGAGGTTGAACTTGGAGTTAAACTCGAAGGTTGAACTAGAAGGTTGAATTCGAAGGTTGAACTTGAAGTTTGAACTCGAAAATAAACTTGAAGGTTGAACTTGAAGGTTGTACTTGAAGGTTCAACTTGAAGTTTGAACGTGAGGTTGAACTTGAAGGTTCAACTTGGAGTTTGAACTTGAATTTTGAACTCGAAGGTTGAACTTGAAGGTTGAACTTGAAGGTTGAACTTGAAGGTTGAATATGAAGGTTGAACTTGAAGTTTGAACTTGAACGTTGAACTTGTAGGTTGAACTTGAGGGTTGAACTTGAGGTTTGAACTTGAAGGTTGAACTTGAAGGTTGAACTTGAAGGTTGTACTCGGAGGTTCAACTTGAAGGTTCAACTCGAAGTTAGAATTTGGGGGTTGAACCTGAAGGTTGAACTTGAAGGTAGTACTTGCAGGTTCAACTTGAAGGTTGAATATGAAGGTTGAACTCGAAGTTTGAACTCGAACGTTGAACTTGTAGGTTGAACTTGAAAATTGAACTTGATGTTGGACTTGGAGGTTGAACTTGAAGGTTGTACTTGAAGGTTTAACTTTGAGGTTGAACTTGAAGATTTGACTTGAAGTTTCTACTCGAAGTTTGAACTTGCAATTTGAACTTGAAGGTTGATTCTGAAGTTTCAACTTGAAGTTTGATTTTGGAGTTTGAACTTGAAGTTTGATCTCGGAGGTTGAACTTGAATGTTGATCTTGAAGTTTGAACCTGAAGTTATACTTGAAGGTTCAAGGTTGAACTTGAGGTTGAACTTGAAGTTTGAACCTGAAGTTATACTTGAAGGTTCAAGGTTGAACTTGAGGTTGAACTTGAAGTTAAACTTGAAGGTTGAACTAGAAGGTTGAATTCGAGGGTTGAACTTGAAGTTTGAACTCGAAAATAAACTTGAGGTTGAACTTGAAGTTTGAACTTGAAGGTTGAACTCAAAGGTTTGTAGCGAACTCATGCAATTTTGAATAATGATGTTTGAACAATAAACTAGATTATTATGTTGGCTTACAAGGCACAGCAGCTTTTCGTCTGGCGAGCAATGGTAGTGGATTCAGATTGTTGAGTGACAAAGGGCGCCACTTGATTTGATTTAAATTAACCAAGAAAGTAAGATGATATAATAATCCAGCTAATTACCTGAAAGAGAAATCTGAGAAAAAACACTGTGTGAACTCAATATAATTTAATGCATGATTCTAGGAATATTCTGACAGCACCTTTTTCACAATGGTGTAAATTGACTGGTAGTATCCAGACTATCTCTTAACAAAATGGTACACATGGATGGTGCAAAAATACCCTAACTTCCTAAAATTCCCCTATAGTACTATATTGGGATATACACTTATGAAAAATAGTTTTATACTTTGATATTATTTAAATGTGAAAGTAGCAATATCAGATGAATACCTCATGTACAAAACAAATTATGAATTATGGGGTAATAACTTCACTTAAAAAAAAATTGGGGCAATGAAAATTTCTGGTGGTGTTTCTTACTCAACCATCTACAAGATGACCATCATTGAAGGACTATTTCCATCATTGAAGTCTATTCAGGAGCCAGAAGACAGGCTAGGGTTGAGCCAGAAGACAGGCTAGGGTTGAGCCTGCGTGGAAGACAGCCTGCATTGAAGACAGCCCAGGTGGAAGACAGCCTACAACCTTCAACTGTGCTGGTGTCGCTGCTCCCAGCCCAGCAGTTGATTGAGATACAGCAGGTGATGAAAGTTCAGCTCCAGGTTGGTCAATGTAGCACCGGAGACTTCTCACACAGAGTAGACCTGGCAGATGTGGCCATGTGAGTTGCCTTCCAGGGCCCCTTCGTGGTGAACTCGTTGACTCGACGTCCCGGATTGCACTCCCCTCAGGCTTCGAAGTGAAGACTAGTCGGCTTAGGGCTCCAATAAATCTAGATTTGGCATCTAACAGCCGGTCCCAATGCCAAGACAAAATGGCCTCGTGGGTGACTTGGATTAGGTATCCCAAGGAGGCCCACAAATCTAATAGAATAGATCCCCAAATTATTGACGACCTCACCAAATAGAAGATAACAAACTCTAGAACCAACTGGTTATTTCCAACTTACCCCTAGCAGGAAAGGCCTCACTTTTCCAAATGATGCACAGAAAATGTTTCTCTTTCATCTTGCAGCCTACAAGTAAAATTGGTAAGGACGGAAACGCCGTCTACTAATTTTGGAAGGGGTATTTCCTATTGAAATTTCTGGGTTTTTCGTCCCCAAAAATTATGTTAAGAAAACAGGACTTACACACAGCGCAGCCCTACATTGTCACATCGACGCTGAGCGTCATACATGTGACCTCCTTCCAACACTGGGATTGGCTCAAAATGAAACAGAAGCGGCGAAATCACGATCAAATCCGACCTTTCCGACTTTACCCGAAACCATAAGATAACAGAATCATCACAGAATATGAAAATGAGGACACGACTTGACATCCACACAGAACCACAGAATTACGGTCAGCCTCCGGATGAGTGTCTAGCGCCAGTGATGAGAACAGTATGCTGGCTGCTGCTCTGTGATTGGACGTTCTGTCCTCTCACAACGTCGAGTGCTAGGTGGTCTGTGTGATGACTCTCGACACTATCATCCTTGCTGACATTATGTCAAACGATTTGTCAAAATAAAATTCCAATTGCTGCGAAACAATAACAAACCAATTCAAAATTGTTTCATTTTCGAAGCTGACAAAAACGACGATCCTCCTGGTAATGGAACCAAGATTCCTACCAGGAATATCTGCATAGGCTCATCTAGAAGTACCAGAAGTCCTAGACCTGCTACTTCATCCTAGATAATGCAAAATCCACCAGCACAACAGAAGATAGAATGGAGATGGAAATCTAAACACTTCCTAACAGGTGAGTAGGTACCTAAAGAGTTTTATATTCAAATTTCAATGTTTACTTTTATTTCCAGGTCTGGTCCACAATGAGAAGTCAATCTCCAAGAATCTCTACCCTAATTTTATGTGTTATGTAGATACCTATGATGAATAAAGGAAATTACTTACACAGTGAGTGACTCACCACTCTCTGAATCTTTGAACACTAGAATGGAACTGAAAATTCGAGGTGAAAGTTAATTTTCACGTTACACACACCCCCCTACTAAAAAAAGAAAAATTCTGCCAAAGAATTTTTTTTCGCCTAAATACTACTCATGAAGGGTTGTCGAGTTCATTTTTAACCATAGAGAATTCATTTTCATATATTTACAACTTAAACTAGGCGCGCCTCATACTACCTTACTCCTAAACCTTAAGTGTTGCTAAACCCTTAACTAGCCTTAATCATTACTATAAACAACTTGGATACTTCAAATCTGCTTTAAGCACTTGCTGATTGGGAATCATATTCAATCTGATGCTATAGATCCTGTCTCTTCTTCAACAGAGAGATCGGACATCGACCCATGATAGGGCTTTGTATCTTGTATATGCCAAACTCCGGCATTAGAGCCGTCTCCATTTTTGAGGACATATTATACTAACTTAGACTCTTTCTTTGCTACTGTGCAAAGTACAAATCGCGGTGCTAGTTTCTGAGCAAAGTTATTGCCTGCATTAGACAAAACAACATTTTTCTTCCAAATTCTGTCTCTAACAAAAAATTCCTCATCACGTCTACGTAAGTTGTAATACTTAGCGTTTTTCTGATGTACAACATGAATTTTATTCTGAACTTCTTCATAAATTTTTGACATTTTTCCTAAGTTTTGAATCCAATATTCTCGATTAACTGACCATTACCTGGTACTTCTCTCCCAAAATTTAAAAAAGCCGGACTATACCCTGTCACTTCGTGAATACTAGTTCTTAAAGCATACCCTATTTTTGCTAATTCCTTGTCCCATAACTTATGATTCTTATCAATATAGCTGCGAATAGCCGTGCAGATGGTTCTATTTGTTCTTTCAACATAGTTAGCTTGCGGATGATAGTAGGCGGTATAAAAAATATTCGAGTCATAGCTCTTAACAAGTTCTTTCATTGACTTACTGATCAACTGCCTGCCATTATCGCAGATGATATGCTGTGGAACACCATAGACCAAAAAAATTTCATTTTCCAAGAACTTGTTGATACTAACAGAGGTAGCTTTTCTAAGTGGACATACAACGGGGTACTTGGTAAGCCAATCACTTACAACCAAAATATATTGATACCCACTTGAAGTTCGTGGTAAAGGACCCATAAGGTCAAGTGCTATCACTTGCCACGGAAACCTAACTTTCTTTTCGGCACCCATTAGTCCAAACTTTGCGTAATTCGGTGACTTTTGCGCAGAACAAACTTTGCAAGATTTTATATATCGTAAAATGTCATGTCTCATTTTAGGCCAATAGTAAGTCAGTTGAATTCGAGATATAGTTTTATGATAACCCATGTGGGAGGAAGTAGGAACATCATGACATAGACGGATAATTTCAACACATTGGCTCTTGGGGACTAATAGTTTCCAATCAGAAAAATATTTGACTTAACACGACACTTGGAAGGTGCTAATTTGTAGATAAAATCGTTCTTTACGGACCACTGTGGAAAATCCTCAGGGCTTTCAAAAATTTTTTTTCGCAAATTTACATAAAATGGCTCTAAGTTGTCTAGATTAATATTTAGGCTGATGCACTCGTTTTCCTCCTCTAGTACACAATTATATTCGGTTACTTCCTCAGGTGACTCTACCGGGCTTCTTGATAAAGCATCAGGTACGATATTCAATTTTCCAGCCTTATGCTGTATAGAAAAATCAAACTGACTCAAACGAACGCTCCACCTGGCTATACGGCCTATGGGCTCTTTGATTTTGAACATCCATTTCAATGAGGCGTGGTCAGTAACTAAAGTGAAATGCACCCCTTCAATATACCCTCGAAACTTTTCACAAGCAAATATACATGCTAGACATTCTTTTTCGGTCACTGTGTAGTTGCGCTCATTTCTTGATAGACTTCGTGAAACAAATGCTATCACTCTCTCTTGATTATCTTGAATTTGCGTGAGAACACAACCTAGTCCTGAGTCAGATGCGTCGCATTGTATGGTGAAAGGAAGTGAAAAATTGGGACTTGACAAAATTGGTGCTGATACCAGAGCTTGCTTAATGTCTTTGAATGCTTTTTCTGCCTTATCTGACCAGTTGATTCTCTGACCTTTTTTCTTGTTCTTCAATAAATCATTAATTGGAGTCATAAGAGTAGAAAAATGAGGAATAAACCTTCGGTACCAACCGCACATACCAGTGAATCGTTTAATTTCTGTTGTGTTATGAGGCTGTGGAAATTCAACCATGGCTTTCACCTTGTTAGGATCAGTTCGTAAGCCTAACTTGTCAATGATGAATCCCAAATATTTCAAAGATTCCCTAAAGAATTCGCATTTTTCAAAATTAACCGTCAATTTCGCGTCCTTCAGACGCTTGGCCACTTCCCGGAGTAAATTTATATGTTCCTCGAATGTTGAACTTACAATAATTAAATCGTCTAAATACACAAAAATATTTAGCTCCAGCTCTGGACCAAAAATTGCGTCCATAAGGCGCTGCTGAAACTGGGCTGCATTTGCCAAGCCGAACGGCATAACTTCAAATTGAAATAGTCCTCGAGAGGGAACTGAAAATGCGTTTTTTTCTTTGGAACTTTCATCTAGAGGAATTTGCCAGAATGCGCTACGTAAATCAACAGATGACATATATCTTGAGTGACCTAGCATAGACAAAATTCTATCAACTACTGGTAAAGGGTAACTATCCTTTTTTGTGACTGAATTTAACTTTCTTCCATCGAAACAAAATCTTAAATTTCCATCCGACTTCTTAACAAGGAGTACAGGTGAGGACCAATTACTTTTTGAAGGCTTAACTACGCCCAAGGATAACATCTTGTCCAATTCCTTATTTAAATGTCCCTGCATATAAGGTGACATCACGTATTGACGCTGTTTGACTGCTGGTGCGTCTCCTGTCTCAATATGATAGATCATTTTATCTGTCCTACCTAGTGCCTTGTTCTTGCCAAGATCTCGAAATAATGAAATAATGCTATCAGCTGTTGCCGATTCATCTTCTGATAAAGTACTTAAGGAAAAAATCAAAGTTTCTGAAATTTCAGTGATATTCTGAGATGACATACAATTAATATTGCTTACTGATTCTGAACTAATTTCCCAATTGTTCTCTTTAAAGTTAATTCTTAATTCAAATTTCTTACAAAAGTCACTACCCAAGATGAAACTGTAGTTTAACGATGGTACTATAAGGAACTGAATTATTTTACAAGTTGTATTTATACATATAGGCAGATCAACCGAACCTATTACTGTTTGTCTGACACCATCAGCAGTACAAACCGAACGAATTGACTTATTAATCTTTAAACAAAATGACTCAATCAGGTGTATTCCTTCACTACCTATAATGGAGTTATTAGCACCAGAATCTAAAAGAGCAGTTATCTCTTGATCAAATATGTTAACTGATATAAATGGTCTATTGTCTTGTTCCTTCTGAACAAAGACAGGAGCAGCTGAAATTTCAGAATTTAAATTACTTAAAAATGTTTTACAAAATTTAATCACGTCGGATTTTTCAACAGTAGGGTATATCCTTGAAACTATGGCCTGCTTAAAAGGAGGTGAATGTCGGCCAGAAAAAAAATATTCTACCTCCGGGGTACATTTCCCGAACATTTTTCGCAATTATTTTTGACTATGCCAGGCTCACCACAACCATGACAAAAAATATTTCTTTTCAAAGTGCAATTATAAAAAGTATGGTTTGCCAACTTGCAATTCCAACAGATAACTGGTTTTTTTGAATTCTGATCAGCACTACTGGTAGCATTATTCAAAGCCCTAACTTCAGACCTATTATTTGTCCTAGAAACATTACTAGAAGAATTACTTGAATGTGCATTACTTGAATGTGCATTACTTGAACGTGCATTACTAGTTCTATTAAACCTTTGCCTATTGGAATTCCTGAAATTATGATTCCTACTCAAAGTGCTTGGTGTGCTGCTAGTTCCAGCCCCATCATTAATAGCCAGTTCATACTCAAGGGTACTAACATGAGATTTCCTTGAAAAAGATTTGTCTTTATTTTCCCTGTAAACTCCTTTCAAAATTTTAACATCCTTGATTAAATCGTCTACTGAATTATAACTGTTGAGTGCAAGCCGGTCAACAAATTCATTTCTTAAATTTTTTTTGATCCATTTTATTCTGGTTACGACTGCAGGAGGAGAACTAAGGCGATTAAAGAGTTGTTCCATGACAGCTACAAATATGACTATTGATTCATCGTCGTTCTGTTTTCGATGTTTAATTGAATCCCATAACTCCTCATCATAATCCTTGTTAAGGAAGTCCTGTTCTAACCTGCTTGTCAACGCGTCCCAATCCCTAACACTTCCTGAATCTTTAATGTGCCTTAACCAAAGAAGAGCTTTCCCTGAAAATAAATCTACTGCTGATTCAAATAACTGGCTTTTTGAAACATGCCTAGCTTCTGCTAGCTCATGGACTCTCTCTAGGAATGACTTTACACTGTAGGTTTTCTTAGTACCATCAAACTTTACATCCCACTTGTATAAAGAAACAGGCTTGAATGATGGAGATGAAACTTGGGCTTGACCTATGGCATTCATAAAAGACTGAGACAAATCTATTACTGGTTCAGGAGGCGCTCCTTCAGGCTCAACACGGTCTTCAAGTTCAGATTCCAAAAGAATACAAGTTGCATAAGATTCCTGTTTAAATTTCTCTTCATCCCTAACACCAGTGGACACATCCAGACGTTGAATACGAGCTCTAACATGATTAAGACGATAACGTAGCCTTTGGTATACAGAGTCACTAGTTGAGCCTTCAAAATCTATAATAATATTCTTAATACTGTCCAGCGATGCTTGAATTTCCACAGACTCATTTTGAAAGGGAACTACAGAGTTGTTTAAAGCAATTGGAGTAGGGTTGCGTTTAGACATAGCTTTTGCCAGAATTTTTCTTTTGTCGTTCATGTCACGATCAGTCACAACTCCTCGAATTCTCAATTCATAATTCAGTTCATTGATTAATAAATGTTTTGCTTTAATGCCTTCCATTCTGAAGCAAAGGTTAAATTTAAAAGTTTCAAGTAAATATTACCAGCAAACAATTGATGAAGGCGTATTCAAATTTTGAAAAAGAATACTGGATTTTCAAGTTACCCTACCTATGACACAATATTCAGACTTCTAGTATCTGAGTATAATATAGAGAAAAATTTGAAGTATCAAATCATTAAATTTTTGAAGTTCAAAATCTCACTTTTGTTGCACCACCCTGTATGCAAAATTCAAAAATTTCAAGATATCAAATTATAATCTTTGTTGAAGTACAAAATCTTGATTTAAATGCATCGCCCTGTATGCAAAATTCAAAAATTTCAAATTTATCAAATGAGAAATTTTCAAAGTATAAATTCTCAATTCAAATGCATCACCCTGTATGCAAAATTCAATAATGGCAACTCAAAATAACATCCTGACTAACATCAGAAATTTCCAAAATCAAACTATATAATTTGCACAAGGTGTCCACCCTGTATCTAGAACACAAAAATTAAGCAAGTAAAACTTTGTTGCCAAAGTCAAGATTTTGATTCAAATCTTATAAAAATAAAGAAAATGAACCACCAATACCTTTGGTATACCTAAAAAAATAAACCCAACTATTTGGAAAACCTCAGGTTCTATGCAAATCCCAAAAAAATTAGTTGCCCTATCTTCAGTTCACCCTGTATACGGTTGAAAAAAAATGATAATGAAGCCTATCAATTCGAATTTTAAAGTGAAATTATTATGGAAGAGAGTAAGTACAATCGAGTTCAATCAAATTGAGTTCACAAAGTGTTGATATGAATTGCAGGTAATATAATGAAAATGATGAAAAAAACTAGTACACTCAACAAAGAAGCTCAGGCCCCACGTTTTAGGGAGTCAAATTCTTGTAGCGAACTCATGCAATTTTGAATAATGATGTTTGAACAATAAACTAGATTTTTATGTTGGCTTACAAGGCACAGCAGCTTTTCGTCTGGCGAGCAATGGTAGTGGATTCAGATTGTTGAGTGACAAAGGGCGCCACTTGATTTGATTTAAATTAACCAAGAAAGTAAGATGATATAATAATCCAGCTAATTACCTGAAAGAGAAATCTGAGAAAAAACACTGTGTGAACTCAATATAATTTAATGCATGATTCTAGGAATATTCTGACAACACCTTTTTCACAATGGTGTAAATTGACTGGTAGTATCCAGACTATCTCTTAACAAAATGGTACACATGGATGGTGCAAAAATACCCTAACTTCCTAAAATTCCCCTATAGTACTATATTGGGATATACACTTATGAAAAATAGTTTTATACTTTGATATTATTTAAATGTGAAAGTAGCAATATCAGATGAATACCTCATGTACAAAACAAATTATGAATTATGGGGTAATAACTTCACTTAAAAAAAAATTGGGGCAATGAAAATTTCTGGTGGTGTTTCTTACTCAACCATCTACAAGATGACCATCATTGAAGGACTATTCCCATCATTGAAGTCTATTCAGGAGCCAGAAGACAGGCTAGGGTTGAGCCAGAAGACAGGCTAGGGTTGAGCCTGCGTGGAAGACAGCCTGCATTGAAGACAGCCCAGGTGGAAGACAGCCTACAACCTTCAACTGTGCTGGTGTCGCTGCTCCCAGCCCAGCAGTTGATTGAGATACAGCAGGTGATGAAAGTTCAGCTCCAGGTTGGTCAATGTAGCACCGGAGACTTCTCACACAGAGTAGACCTGGCAGATGTGGCCATGTGAGTTGCCTTCCAGGGCCCCTTCGTGGTGAACTCGTTGACTCGACGTCCCGGATTGCACTCCCCTCAGGCTTCGAAGTGAAGACTAGTCGGCTTAGGGCTCCAATAAATCTAGATTTGGCATCTAACAGCCGGTCCCAGTGCCAAGACAAAATGGCCTCGTGGGTGACTTGGATTAGGTATCCCAAGGAGGCCCACAAATCTAATAGAATAGATCCCCAAATTATTGACGACCTCACCAAATAGAAGATAACAAACTCTAGAACCAACTGGTTATTTCCAACTTACCCGTAGCAGGAAAGGCCTCACTTTTCCAAATGATGCACAGAAAATGTTTCTCTTCCATCTTGCAGCCTACAAGTAAAATTGGTAAGGACGGAAACGCCGTCTACTAATTTTGGAAGGGGTATTTCCTATTGAAATTTCTGGGTTTTTCGTCCCCAAAAATTATGTTAAGAAAACAGGACTAACACATAGCGCAGCCCTACATTGTCACATTGACGCTGAGCGTCATACACGTGACCTCCTTCCAACACTGGGATTGGCTCAAAATGAAACAGAAGCGGCGAAATCACGATTAAATCCGACCTTTCCGACTTTACCCGAAACCATAAAATAACAGAATCATCACAGAATATGAAAATGAGGACACGACTTGACATCCACACAGAACCACAGAATTACGGTCAGCCTCCGGATGAGTGTCTAGCGCCAGTGATGAGAACAGTATGCTGGCTGCTGCTCTGTGATTGGACGTTCTGTCCTCTCACAACGTCGAGTGCTAGGTGGTCTGTGTGATGACTCTTGACACTATCATCCTTGCTTACATTATGTCAAACGATTTGTCAAAATAAAATTCCAATTGCTGCGGAACAATAACAAACCAATTCAAAATTGTTTCATTTTCGAAGCTGACAAAAACGACGATCCTCCTGGTAATGGAACCAAGATTCCTACCAGGAATATCTGCATAGGCTCATCTAGAAGTACCAGAAGTCCTAGACCTGCTACTTCATCCTAGATAATGCAAAATCGACCAGCACAACAGAAGATAGAATGGAGATGGAAATCTAAACACTTCCTAACAGGTGAGTAGGTACCTGAAGAGTTTTATATTCAAATTTCAATGTTTACTTTTATTTCCAGGTCTGGTCCACAATGAGAAGTCAATCTCCAAGAATCTCTACCCTAATTTTATGTGTTATGTAGATACCTATGATGAATAAAGGAAATTACTTACACAGTGAGTGACTCACCACTCTCTGAATCTTTGAACACTAGAATGGAACTGAAAATTCGAGGTGAAAGTTAATTTTCACGTTACAGGTTGAACTTGAAGTTTGAACTTGAAGGTTGAACTTGAAGGTTGAACATGAAGTTTGAACTTGGAGGTTGAACTTGAAGTCAGAACTTGAAGGTCGAACTTGAAGGTTGAACTTGGAGTTTGAGCTTGAAGGTTCAACTTGAAGGTCCTTTTTGGAGTTCGAACTTGAAGGTTGAACTCTAAAGTTGAACTTGAAGGTTCAACTTGAAGTTTGAGCTTGAAATCCACCCCAAGAATCAATGAGTGTTGTAACTTTGGTACGACCAGAGCCGAAATAACTTTGACTTTATCCTGTAAATTCATAGGCAAATCAACCATTCCAATACTGCTACATGTTTTCCCATTTGCAACTGTACAAGTAACAACTCTACTAATATCTAAGTTAAAATTCAATTTTTCTAACAGTTTCCATCCAGGACCACCTATTATAGTATGTGATGCCCCTGAATCCAGAAGACCCATTATATTAATGCCTAAGATCGAAATTTTCAAATACGGTCGCTCATCATTCTGAGCATGCGCCAAAATAAAATTCAAAATTGCTACCTGTTTAGAAGGCAAGATACTTCCTACAGAAACAGCAACAGGGGTGACCGCTTGACAAGAGGAGATCGCTACACGGTCAGTTACCGTCTCCCTCGGGAGTTTCCCGAACGTGAACATTTAGGACATGATCTTACAGTATGATCTGGCATACCACAACGGAAACAATACTTATTATCAACATCAGCAGTACAATCTCCAGCTTTGTGTCCCGAACCTTTACAATTCCAACAAACTGTAACGATGTCTATATTACTAGAGGAAGGGCCAGCTGTGGCCGCATCTGTATAAACATACGCCAAATCGGGCTTCATGGGAGGGCTTCTACTACGTGGTGGGGGTACAAAAGATTCGATAGCCTCTTTTCGGGCCTCTAATTGGCGCCCTAACTGAAGTAAGTGATTTGTGGAATTGATTGTGATTAATCCCAACTGACTTTGATAAAATGGACTTATGTTGCGAAACAATATCTTAAGGCGGGCGGCCCCACCTACTGACACGGTTAAACGATTGAACATATTTGACATTATCGCCAAATACATTCCCATAGACTCATTAGGGCCTTGTGTACGACGCCTGATTTCCTGTAATAGTTTCTCATTGAAATTTGGAGGGTGAAATTGAAGCCTTAACTCGGAAACTAAATCTGACCAACTATGTACTTGATCCCGAATTGCCCTATACCAAATTAGTGCCTTGCCAGCGAATAAATCCGTACCACAATTCAAGAGCTGATCTTTAGGGACGTTTCTTGATCTACACAAGTCCTCGACATTCTTCAGAAAGGCATTCAGTGACAATTTTACATTATCTCCTGTAAATTTTGTCAAATTCCACTTGGAAACTGGAACACTGTAATTAGGATTCGGTGGTGGAGATGACGTTACAAAATTTGACTGCGGTGGGGGATTTGCCAATGAAGGTTGAGGATCTACCTCCGCATCAGAGCTTTCACTTTCTGAAGTACTAGAGGAAGTGGATAGAGGCTGCAAAGCACTGATTTCTAAAGGTGTTGCACCCTGTTGGGAAAGCCGTTTGAATTTTCTAACTTTTGATTTCAGCGAGGATTGCAAGTTCAAGATGTCCACCAAAAATTTTGACTTCGAAACATGTTCGGTATCTTCACTTGAGACAATTCGATCCGCTCGGTAGAAAGAATGATTCAATTTAGTGACGATTTTTAGGTAGGCTGGACTCGAATCACTGTCAGAAAAACTGTCAATCATATCAGATAACTCTCCAATCTTGATACTTAGATAGTCAAAATCCTCCTGACAAGTGAAAGGATACACGGGATAAGGAAGTTTTGTCCCAGATTTCTCTAACTTGAAATAACCCCGTAAACATTTGCGCATTTCCTCCACCGTATTTTTATCCGTTACTCCTCTAATTGCTAATTCATAACCTAATTCCTCCTTCTCAAGGCGATTTATATCCATTTTACCTTCCATAGTTGTACAAGATAAAAAAAATGACAAAATCAGAAAAAACGACGCTAGGCGTCGGTAGGCGTCGGGAGCGTCGAAAGAAAAAAATAATTACCTAAACACCAAGGTCTGATATAGAACTCTTTACTCCGATTGAAAACGATAAACAGCGCTTATTTATTATGAAAACAGTAAAGGATGCTAGGCGTCGGTCCACAACAAAAAAACTCCAATGTATATTCATATACCTTCACCGTTAATGGGTACGCTGGATGGAAATTGCTAAACACAAATCCAAACAGGTTTTTATAGACCCGAAATTATTCTAAAAGAAAATCAAACAAAAAAAAACTCGATTATCGATAAGAATACCTATTATCTATGCTGCTATCAATAACAATCATTATAGCGGCAGGTATATATAATACGCTTCAGACTATCAACGTCTGAAAGAAAAACCACTGTATGTAATATAAAAATATTTACAAAATTGACGCTCGACAAAAAAAATACTTGAGATGAGTAACGCGTATATACCAAGGTACCTATGCTACCAGTTCACTATATATATTTATATAGAAATATTCTAAATGGTGCAACAAAAAAATTTTCCCACCTTGTGAATGGATGTTTATGGTGCAACAAACAGTAAATAAACACAATGAAACTTATAGCTTTCAAACTCTGTGATTGTCTGCCGCCGAATATATTGAAAATGTCAAACAGAGCGTCGCGATGCTGCTGCCGCTCAAAAATATCCTATAACTATGTAATGGATTCGAAAAAATCAACTTCCTTGATAAATTATTGAAAAATAAGTGAAATCTGACCCAAAAACGTTGAAATCTCAAAAACGACGCTAGGCGTCCCGACGTCAAAAACGACGCTAGGCCCCACGTTGGGCGCCAAATTTGCCACGTGCTTACCTCGAAAGAACAAAAACGGGTGCCCTGAAGCACGAGCAAAGGGGTAGCTCAGTACTCAGTCGGGTATAGGGTGAGTTCTATAAAAACAAAGTAATTATTGAGGGCGCCACCAACTTACATAATATGGCAAGTTCAAGTTGGAAAACTTCCCTGATCTTGATGGGTCCCGCTTTTTGAACCGTATCGTCAAACAAAAAAAAAATGATGGTAGGAGTTTATCAATGAGAACACATAATCTCTTTCCCAAAGTTACTATCGTATCTGTTTATTCACTTATTATGTTACTTCGTCATCAATGTGGGGGGTGAAAATGTTTCCTGAGTAAATATTGTACTTGAAAAATAATATATGTATGTGGGCAGAAATAATGATAAAAATATACCCCCCTGTGTGTACACGCAGAGTTCACAGTTTTCAGTAATTAATAATGACTGAATTTAAAGTGAATATGATTAAACCCCCAAAAAACGATATATATATATATATATATATATCTCGTTTTCTGAGGGTTTAATCATATTCACTTCAAATTCAGTCATTATTAATTACTGAAAACTGTGAACTCTGCGTGTACACACAGGGGGGTGTATTTTTATCATTATTTCTCCCCACATACATATATTATTTTTCAAGTACAATATTTACTCAGGAAACATTTTCACCCCCCACATTGATGACGAAGTAACATAATAAGTGAATAAACAGATACGATAGTAACTTTGGGAAAGAGATTATGTGTTCTCATTGATAAACTCTTAACATCATTTTTTTTTTGTTTGACGATACGGTTCAAAAAGCGGGACCCATCAAGATCAGGGAAGTTTTCCAACTGAAACTTGCCATATTATGTAAGTTGGTGGCGCCCTCAATAATTACTTTGTTTTTATAGAACTCACCCTATACCCGACTGAGTACTGAGCTACCCCTTTGCTCGTGCTTCAGGGCACCCGTTTTTGTTCTTTCGAGATGAGCACGTGGCAACTTGAAGTTTGAACTCGAAAATAAACTTGAAGGTTGAACTTGAAGGTTGTACTTGAAGGTTCAACTTGAAGTTTGGACGTGAGGTTGAACTTGAAGGTTCAACTTGGAGTTTGAACTCGAAGTTTGAACTCGAAGGTTGAACTTGAAGGTTGAACTTGAAGGTTGAACTTGAAGGTTGAATATGAAGGTTGAACTTGAAGTTTGAACTTGAACGTTGAACTTGTAGGTTGAACTTGAAAATTGAACTTGAAGTTGGACTTGGAGGTTGAACTTGAAGGTTGTACTCGAAGGTTTAACTTGAAGATTTGACTTAAAGTTCGAACTTGAAGTTTGAACTTGAAGGTTGAACTTGAAGGTTGAACTTGGAGGTTGAACTTGAGGGTTAAACTTGAGGTTTGAACTTGAAGGTTGAACTTGAAGGTTGTACTCGGAGGTTCAACTTGGAGGTTCAACTCGAAGTTAGAATTTGAGGGTTGAACCTGAAGGTTGAACTTGAAGGTAGTACTTGCAGGTTCAACTTGAAGGTTGAATATGAAGGTTGAACTTGAAGTTTGAACTTGAACGTTGAACTTGTAGGTTGAACTTGAAAATTGAACTCGAAGTTGGACTTGGAGGTTGAACTTGAAGGTTGTACTTGAAGGTTTAACTATATGGTTGAACTTGAAGATTTGACTTAAAGTTTGAACTTGGAGTTTGAACTTGAAGTTTGAACTTGAAGGTTGAACTTGAAGGTTGATTCTGAAGTTTCAACTTGAAGTTTGATTTTGAAGTTTGAACTTGAAGTTTGAACTCGGAGGTTGAACTTGAATGTTGATTTTGAAGTTTGAACCTGAAGTTATACTTGAAGGTTCAAGGTTGAACTTGAGGTTGAACTTGAAGTTAAACTTGAAGGTTGAACTAGAAGGTTGAATTCGAGGGTTGAACTTGAAGTTTGAACTCGAAGGTTGAACTTGAAGGTTGAACTTGAAGGTTGAACTTGAAGGTTGAATATGAAGGTTGAACTTGAAGTTTGAACTTGAACGTTAAACTTGTAGGTTGAACTTGAAAATTGAACTTGAAGTTGGACTCGGAGGTTGAACTTGAAGGTTGTACTTGAAGGTTTAACTTGATGGTTGAACTTGAAGATTTGACTTAAAGTTTGAACTTGAAGTTTGAACTTGAAGGTTGAACTTGAAGGTTGAACTTGGAGGTTGAACTTGAGGGTTAAACTTGAGGTTTGAACTTGAAGGTTGAACTTGAAGGTTGAACTTGAAGGTTGAACTTGAAGGTTGTACTCGGAGGTTCAACTTGAAGGTTCAATTCGAAGTTAGAATTTGAGGGTTGAACCTAAAGGTTGAACTTGAAGGTTGTACTTGCAGGTTTAACTTGGAGTTTGAACGTGAGGTTGAACTTGAAGGTTCAATTGAAGTTCGAACTTGGAGTTTGAACTCGAAGGTTGAACTCAAAGGTTGAACTCAAAGGTTGAACTTGAAGGTTGATCTTGAGGGTTGAACTTGAGGTTTGAACTTGAAGTCTGAACTTGAAGGTTGAACTTGGAGTATGAACCTGAATACTGAACTTGAAGGTTGAACTTTGTGAACGAGGTGGTCTCTGATGAGCAATTAACCTATCTTGATCACTAAGTTATCAACCTGTCTTAAAACCACCTCATTCAATATAATTCTAATTTCCAACAAAAAGTATTTCTTGCCGAGCGAGACAGGTCGGCAAGTAGGTTCTCGAATAAATCGTATTGAAATGTCACATAATCATTCACAATATATCATAATCAACTTACCTTGTTTATCTGAAGTATCCCAGCTACCAGCTTGTGACACATCCACGTGTGATATGCATCGCACTAGTAAAATATCTGTGCTTACATACTCTTCGATCAAAGTACATTACTCTACCTTGAGACACTCTTTAATTATTATTTGAAACAATGAAACAATGAATTACGTTAACTTTACTCTCAATATCAAATAAATGTGGGAAAAGGAATAGGAAGGAGGTCCATAAATCAAACTATTCGGTTCCTAACTGAATTGACTATTTTTATTATCAGATGGATAATAAATGAATGAAAGTGAATGAAAATAGGGTCTGGACCTAACTAAATGACATAAAACTGACTTGGTATTTACGGCATCCAAAGACTAGTTAAGAAATAGTAATAATTGAATATTAATCGTAAATAACCAAGATAATTGAGTTATCAACTCGAGTAGTTGATAACTCTTCAACTCAAAATAAAAGTGTAGATTTCAAATATATAACAGATTAGTTCACCAGCGTCCGCATATCACGTGACACAACTGAACAGAACAAAATTCAAAAACGAACTTTCACAAAATTGTGACAAACATTACTTTTGTATGCAGATTGTATCACGTGACATGAGGGAAGCGAAAGCTCAGCGCCAAATTGTATCTGACCAATCATGTGATGGTATTCCATCATTAGGGTGATTTCAGAAATCTCGAAACTCGCCTTTGTATCCATGACGGAAACCATAAATAACCTTCAACATAATATGCTTCAAACTCAACAAGATTTACTTGACAATTTATAATTCATTCTAGAAACTAAACTAATTGTTTGGTTGTCTTTGCATGAGCACAAAGCAATAAACTCATCTCAGACCCTTTACAGTATGTGTTTGAAGGAAGAAAACTATTTGGACCTCGTTCAGATGGATCGAGCTAGCCTTGTCCGTTATACAATACAAAAATGATATCGGGTTGTTGGAAAAAAGGCATAGTAAAAAAACCAACAACTGTATCTATCGATACCATGTCCTTATTCATCTTATAATAGTAGTATAATAGTTACTTAAATCTACAAGTATTGTGGTCGCAATATATCATGAGTAAATCTATGCAAATTCATTTGCAGTTATGATGATCAGCTGAGGGCTATTAGAAACCCGAGCTTTATACCTACCCGTTACAAGAGAGTTGTAAACTTTTATTCCGGTTTGGCTTTCGATTTCGATGAGCAGTGCAATATACTGGGCGATGTAATTTCAACCAGCTTAGGATTGATTCGATAATCTAATGAATGATAAAAACCTATTTATAGTAGCTTTCTTACATTTGCCCCTCCTTAAAAAGCAATATTTTTTTTTCATAGGCTAAATAAATTGTTGCTCCAAGATACTTTACGGTGATAAACTTTTTATCCTAAAATTATTCATAATTAAATCTAAGTACATTTGATGGCCCTACTCTGTTGTGGTTACAAACAAACTCATATGCTGATGTTTAAATTATTGAAAAAAAAAAAAAACAATAAGGAAATAAGAAAACAATGCACTCGATTTTATACTCGATATGGACTTGCGGATCACTCACGCACTCACGATAATTCACGGCTTCAATATCGAGTTCTGAATTTTTCGGAATTATTTACTTGACAATATAATTATTCTTTTATTACCATTACAAATTCCCTATGAGATCTAATTATACGAGATTCAAAATTTTCGGACATGAATTCGGACGACCTTTTCTTGATGATGTCGATGGTACTCTGCAATGTACCTGCGCGATTACGCAACAGGAGTTCCTGACGGTGCTGTCTTGCCCTGTAGTCGAAGTACTAGAAGTTCTGAGACCCATGAGCCTCGGTTTCTGATGCCTCACCTGAGACATCGTCGACGTTCGTGTGACGGTATTCTTACACCTCTGGCTTCACCTGCGTCAACCAGCTGATCTAGTTGTTTGCTGGGTGACATAACCTCGAACAAGGAGATATTTCGATCGCCCTCTCAGAGAGCTGTCGGTAGCCCTGCTGATCAGGATTTGGCTTCCACTAGATAAGACATTCTCGCCTGATAGATGTCTAGTATTCTAGAGCTCATTGTAGGTGATATGATCAACAACATTTTCTGAGAAATAGCTCATTAATTCTCACTCAACTACTCTGGAATAAAATTATCTGGATTATCTTTCAGGATATCTTAATACACCATCAAAAACATTCATGAGATTCTATAAAATAAAATTCGTTCAACTGTTGAAAGATGATACATTTCGCTACGCATACTGTTGTATTCAGTGATTGTGAACTTATGGTAACATTGAATGACTATTTGTTGAGTTTGATCGACGGTCGAATAACAGTCTTAATGAAACAAATCAAATTTGTTGTAGATATATAACTCAGTGGTTACTTTTGTCCCGATTTGGAGAAATTAATAGAATTTTATCAATTACTTCAATTAGATCCCTAATTTATTGAGTCATCACTCTATATATTCTATGAGAGGAAAATCTGATCAAGAATTTGTTTCAACTCTTTATGATCTTCATTAAATATGAGAATTATTCAACAACATTTTTTCTATAGTGTACACAGATTCCTACTCAATAAATACACGTATTGAATATAGATGTTCAACAGTTCACCAATTTTCCAATTATTTTATTCGTATGAAATTTAATGCAGGTATTCGGTTTTTCCGAAAGTATTTCATTTTCCAAGGTAGATTTCCAGATGAGATCTGATGTTGTAAATCAAAACGAACCTTCGTTTCTGATGTTCTGAAATGCCTTATTTTTCGCATCTTCCATTAGGTATATATTCTCAAAATCGTCTTCATTTTCCATCGCGTGGTACATTATAACAAAATTTTTATACATTTGATCTCAAGCTGACCATAAAGGTGATGGTATCAACACAATCATTGATTATTTTCATTATTATTGATTCTTCTCGGATAATATTATACTTCATAATTTTTTTTTTCACATATTGGATAGGGCCTCTCTTTATTTCTCTTTCTCCTGAAATGCGGGATTCCCTTTCGATCCATCTATTGCATTTCTTCAGCTTGTCGTACTTTTTCGCGAAATTCCTAATCTTCTCAATCCACTTTCGCGTTTGCTAACCTCAAAATCGGAGACTTCTTCCAAATGTCTGTGCGACAGAAGAAGTATTGAGAATCCGTACCAAAAATTTCCTTTTTATTAATGGGGAGTTCGGTGGTAAAGTATAACCACATATCAAGCGACATATTATATTTCAGGGGTTATGGGTAGTGGTTCACAACTTTCATGCCTTCGTGGAATGGCCATTTCCACTTGGACATGCAAGTCGAAACCTTGAAAAGCCGGTATCTTCAAATTTTTCCGCATCCTCACTAGGCTAGGATTTTTTTTTTCAAATTAATGTCCTATCCGGTTGCTTCAACTTGGTTCAAGCTTCCTTGGTCATGAGGAGGAATGACTATTGCTGAATCCTGTTTATTGAGAGAACGGTGGTAGGAGACTTCCTCAAAATCAGTG
>OU896710.1:9680175-9812591 GCA_918026855.4 Phaedon cochleariae | reverse complement strand
CCTATTTATTTCGTCGAAATTGGAAGAGGGCGTAACTTTTCACGTACGAAAAGGTAAATATGGAAATACTGGGTGCTCAGAGCGAATGTATTAAAATAATTTAAAACAATATAAATATATATTTTGAATCGATTCTCAATATGTCAAATTGAATGTTCATAGAATATTCTTTGCAGAATGGGAATATTCTATGATCATTCTGATAACACGCTATAAGAAGATTCTAAAATAAGTATATTTGAACGTTCTCAGAATATTCATAAAATATTCTGTGCTGCCTGGGTGTGTGTATTTAAGTATATTAGGGATGCAAAATGGATTGTAAATAATAATATGATTAGTTCAACATCACTATTCTTCTAATCGAGCATTTGATGTATACCCCTTGAAATTGTTAGAGTTATTTATACTCATTTTTCTCGCATTTTTTTATTTAAAAAAAAATCATTTCAATTACCCTCGCATGAACCCTAGTGTTAATTGGCAAAATGACTCATTTGAAACTGCGATAGAATTGAAAATTGTTTGCGCATATATTATCTTTACTTCAATAATTAATTATAGTTGAAATCGAGAGGCCTGAAAACATCAGATTTTGCGTTTATTTTCAACAACCACATTAACAAGCAGCCAAGAGAACTGTACTCTCGACTGTACTGTTCTGAATGGGATACCCTATATATAATACATAATAATAATAAAAAAATTGTATAACTAACAAATTGTAATATTGCGGTTGCCTTTTTTTCACTTCCACGTGAGAAGATAACTTTGGTCGATTTTTAGTCATATATAGAACCGAGTATAGAACATTTTTCTTTATGGAAATTTCTTTATTAATGCTGCTGATGATGTACTTTTGATAGTCCGAAACATGTCCAGATATTCCCGATGTTACTAATAAATTTGTGGAGATTATAGGAATTTCCATTCGTGCGCTCCAAGAGATAAAAAATGCCTAAATAATTATATCATTCTGAAATTTCGAGACTTCTTCATTCACCAAGCAGACTGAACTTTGTCAACATAACAAACTTCCGAGCAAACTTCAACATGTCTCTCATTATGAGAATTTTCCCCGGAATTTCCTTTCGTGCGCTCCAAGAGATAAACACAATCTCAAAAACGAAGCAAGATAGTACACATGTTTATATGAACTTCATTTCCTAAAAGTTGACAAGAAATCACCGCCTCAATTTTTTCGCACTCTTCATTCATTATAAATTTCGGAGATGTGCCGATTGTGATGTTGAAATTAATATACATCGAGATATACATACACATTTGAGTTAAACGACTAATTCCAAACTATTATAATTCATTCATTATTAATTTCGGAGATGTGCCGATTGTGATGTTGAAATTAATATACAAATATACATCGAGATATACATACACATTTGAGTTAAACGACTAATTCCAAACTATTATAATCATTCCCAAGAAGTATTTGCTTTGAACAGCACCCTGTATATTCATTACACGAATGAATCAATGAACATACATACCTACTCCGAAATCCTAATGAGCAATACATGTGACGCATTGTATATTCCGAGCTATATTTCACGAGATATTTCATACGATCTATATTTATTTTAAAGTGTGTATTCAACGAATGACACAGATATAAAAAAATTGGCGTGAATAAAACGTGATTTGAATTATTTATGGAAACTAACAGGAAGGAATGGGAAGCCAATGAAATATCAATTAAATTAGGTTCCGAAAACTGGTGCAATAATCCTCTGAATGCGAAACTTCTTATTGAAAATGAATATTCTCAGACATTATAAACATCACAAAATTGATATAAATACATAAAGAAATACATTGAGCATTCGCATTCTCTATGTGATGGAAATGTCATAATGAAAAATTATCGTCAAGTATATCGAGTTATAGCTATGCCTTGAAAGTTATTTCACTACATAGGTATTTCCCCAGAAGTTGCTTTATTGTCCTATAATGCTTATGTACAATCACCTTTCAGGTATGGTATAATATTTTGGGATTTGAGTAGTACAGCCACCTCGACAGCCACTCACATCTTCATATTACAAAAGATAGCTCTGATAGCTATAAACCTTTATTCATAGGATAGAAAATAATGACTGATATTTCTCATAATATATGAATCAGTAATGCTTGTTGCCGAAAACATGAACTTATTTGTAGGATATACTAGAGATCATCATATGAACATCATACGAGACACAAGTATCACTTATTGAATATGAAAACTAACTTGACATATGTTCAAAAAAATATACCATATACTGTGGTGCAATTTTATAAGAAGCTATCAAGATCGCTCATATTATTGCCTCCAAAATAACTCAAACTCAAAGTGAAAGATATTCTTATATCTGGTCTTCTTAATCTATGTCAAAAACATAAAATATTATACAATAGAAGGGTATTCCTCTGACAGTGGGCAACTATAGATTGAATTTTAATACATCTACATCATTTATGTGTTATTTTTATGTCTGTGAATTGATGTCCTACACACACTCGTAATATTTCTGTATTGTATTTGTACTATCACTATTTTATATTCTTTTGTTATATTTTGTGTACCTAAAAAATTTTATGTTTTGACAAGTTCTACGCCAATTCCGAGGCCAATTCTCAGGCATTGATTTCAAAGAACAAATAATAAAGATTATCTGTCTATTTATCGATCTATCTGAAGTAATAATTATTTCTCGGTTTAATCAACAGAAAACAACTATACTTTCTGTTGAATCGAATTGAAATTCATCAAAAACCAAACCAAATAAGGTCAAAAGTTAGGTAGGTAGATAAAGGTAATCAATGGAAGAATTTGTAAATAGGAATAATATCTAAATTTGTTCAGTGGCGTATTGATAGTTTCATCGATTTCTCATCATCACTACTCAAAATATATAACGTATGTCAGTCGAAATATTTTGACATACTGTTAATGCATATGCATACTGATCCCCTTATGGTCCAGGAGCCAGCAACGGGTTAGGTTACAGTATGGAACATAGGGCTAGAACTTTTACAATGAGTCCCTTATAACGTAGGAACGAGGGAACGGGCAGTCTGGCAATCCGCCAGGAGTGGCTTTAGCACCGGTCGATTTTTTTAGGACTAGAAAAATTCAAAATTACATCATCAGCATCAGTCTGGGTCCTTGAAATATTGAAGTTGACAATGTACCAAGTGTGTAGACCAGTGGGCAGGTGGAAAGTGAGTGCCAGAGGGGGTTAGAGTGGTCTATAAAACTGTTCTATTCACGGTAAAATCATCAGGCTGAATTTGATTCAGTATCTTCAAATACACCTACACAAAATGAAACCGTCAATACCAGACCGAAATTTCGGTGGAAAGCCCTTGCCAGATCAGCAAAACCATCATTCGGAGTGCGTGTTGCGTCACAGTGGGTAAATTTATCGATATTCATGGTGAATGTCATTGTACACCATCGGTTTTTCTGAGTTTCATATCTGTATTAGATTGAACTATTGAAATAACAACTTTTTTATCTTCTGTGTGATTTTTGTATCTAGCTTAGTTTTTGAGGAAACAATAAAAATTCGATTTGACTCCAAATTTCAATGTAGGTGTTTTCAAGACTTCCATTGAGATTACTCAATAACCCCAATTAGAATCATTTTTAAATTTTGGGGCATTCTCAGTATCCATCCATGCTGAATTTTCGCACCATGAAAGCTTATACAGGGAGATTATAAATAAAAACAATTAATACTTTCAACTTCAACATCCTGTATCTCAAAAACGGAGCAAGTTAAGACACATGTTTATAAACTTTATTTGCTAGAATATCACAAGGAACCACCTCTTGAATTTTTTCGGTGTTATCTAGATACACCCTGTACACCGCGTTCTCAACTTGAAAATGCAAAATATTTCTCTCTGGAAGTTGTGCTGCTTATAGTTTGACACTTTTCAGTGTCATACTGATGTTGGCATATGAATGAGTGATTTTAGTCTACAAATGAGTTACAGGATATTTTCATTAATTTACGTTAATTTATCTTGAATTTACCATTTTCATGTTCAGTTTTCAGTAGTGAATACCATCATGTTCTATCCATATGTATAAACTGAACAGGAAGCAATGCTATTGTCTCCGTTCAGAAGAATGCAGATTTGGTCTCGAAACGTTCAAAGATAAGTAAAAATTCGATATTTTTTCAATATATCTTAATATATCTATATTTCTTTCCTTCAAACATTTTTCGAACAAATTGTCACTGACAAGCTACTTGATTTTTCTTTTAGGCTCCCTGATAGAAAAATTTGTTAAACGCAGTGACATTTTGAGGCAAATCATCTGATTCGTCCCACTACAAATATATTGAAATAATAGGCATATTTTTATTAAAATTAAATTAAATAATATGAAGTTTTACATGTTAATTTATTTTTTTTCTCTTTTACTTGAAGATGGAACATTAACAAACGTGTTCCATATAAGAATATGTATCACATATACTTTTAATCTAGTATTATGTATTTTATATTTATTTTTTTATTTTTTTAAATTGTAGTTTTGTACCCTTTACCATCATGTGTGACTTATCCTATCTATACATGTTGTAGCACAAAGGATTAATAAACTCTATCTATCTATCTATCTATAGAATAAGGAGAAAATCCCAAAAAATCAAGTTAACTGAACTTCCATTGAGATTACTCCGGATTACTCAATAACCCCAATTAGAATCAGTGGCGGCTGGTGACTTTCATGACAGAGGAGGCTGCATGATATGAGATTTATTGTGAAAAACAACTCTCTACGACTCACCCAAATCAATAGCTTTATTGACATTCTGTTTACCAGTTAACCTGAACTTAATACTTGAAGAGATGTGTTCCTGTGATTTCAGATTTGCAGTGTCTATCCAATCTGCGAGGCAAATTTTTCAAATCATTATATCCTAATCGCCCCCAACATGATGACTTATCGGTTAAAAATAATACGCAGTACCAACAAAATAGCTTATTCCTTACCTCAGATCCCGTCAACCAGGTATATTTTTTATAATTATCAGAATTGAACGAACGATTTTGTTTGCTACCTGTTACCATCAGATTTTTTAATTCCGGTGTCGGACGTTTGTTTTTCACAATCAATTTGTGTGTTATTTAGATACACCTTGTATATTCATTGAATATCAAGCATGATTATATGTTATCGAAAATGATAATACTGAGCAATCCCCCGTATGTCCCGCGAAATAGGCACAATCGCCCTGAAAAACAAACTCTCACAATTCTCTCAACATTCTTAGATTTGGTTAGAGAAATGGTTGTGTATACTCAGTATAATAATCAGTATTAATGAGTGAGACTCAGGCTATAGTATACAATTTAATAATTTAATAGCAACTCGAACGTTTTCGGCACTAGGCCATCATCAGGAGAGTATCTGAAAAGTCAATTTTTCTTTTACAGGTACAACTATCAAAACAATAGGTCCGTGGTCACTGTCAGTCATCATTTCCATTTCATGTCAATTTTACTATGTCAATTTATCAATTTTTAATGTTTTATGTCTTTTCTTTCCGAAAGTAGTGGGAACAGCACTTCACTATTGTGCCATTTTAATATTTTGGATAAATCCAAAAACATCTTATGAATCAACCAATGTTGTTCAATACATTTACATTGTTTCTAATGCTTATCTTGTGCAAGAATATATGACAAGTGAGTTTTTGTTCTATTCAACGTTTTCATTCTGACATAATCAAATTATTTCTAACCTCACATTTTACATACAGGGTGCCTGTTTTTCGAGCTCCACCATGGGGATCTCAGTTATTATGAGAGATACGAAGTCGGTTAAATTAGGGCAAAGTTGCGCATTTTGATGCTGAACAATATTCTGAAAAAAAATTTGATGTGTCCTCGGATGTGTCATTTTTAGTTTTTGAATTATTGGGAAAAAATGGAAATTTGTAATTTTCGTTTTTATTTTTTCAAGCGAAAACCAAGATGCCTAGACGTTTTTGACTGGGACATTCTCAAGACACTTTTTCACAAGGAATCTAAATCTGTCATCGTAATTTCCATAACGTTCTTGATGCCAAATTTACAACACTCAACTTTGTTTTTTCTTATGGGCGCCATATTGGATTTTTGAAAAGCCTTTTCTTACCTGATTACAATGATGTATCACACGATATGATTGAATCCTACATGCTGATCAAAATTAGAAAAAAATCATTTTTGCAAAGAGTGCTTTGGAAAGAACGCCAACAATTAGGTTTATCAAAGTTCACATTTTCGTGTAACTCATTTACGTACTACGTACGTTTTGATTCAGGAACGACATGATAAGCCAGGAGTTTATACTTCGCAAAACAAAATGAAACAAAGTTATAAAAGATGCTCGAATACTCCCCCTTCCACTTCTAAACACAATTCTACACGTTTTCTCAGATTCTGAATAGCTCGCGAGATGTCCCGTCTTCTTATCTTCGTCCTGAAAGTTGTGATTATTGTTCTTCTCAGCTCATCAATATCGGTGGGTACAGTTTTGTGAATTAAATCTTTCATAGTTCCCCATAAATAATAGTCTATCGGGGAAAGATCAGGTGATCGCGTTGGCCAAAGTATGTCTCCATTGTTCGAAATCACCTTGCCGTGAAACATTTCTGACTCGATTTCTGACAAACACTCTGCAACCCTTCTAGCGTTATGTGGCGGTGCGCCGTCTTGCTGGAACCATACTGTATTTAGCCGGTTCAGACAAATGTTGTTGTCAACATATTCCGTAAGGAATGTTCTCAGAAAATTGTAATACCGATCGGCATTCTTTTTTTTTTCTTCATAAATTTTCTTCATAAATGTATGGGCCAATTATTGTGTCGTCCAATACAATCCGACCCATACATTCACGCCGAAGCGTATTTGTGGTCGCCGTTCTTGATGTTCACGGGGATTCTCAATGGACCAAATGTGTTCATTGTGTCGATTGAATATGCCCATGTTTGTAAATTTGCATTCATCCGTGAATATAACATTACGCAAGAAATTTGGATTTTGCTCCAACTGGTTCATTACAAATCTACAAAACTCTACCCGTCGACCTCCATCTCCGGGATGGAGAACTTGTGTGATGTGAATTTTGAATGGACGATATTTGTGTTTGTTCAGTATCCTCCACACCACTTGATGCGATATGCCAAGATTTGTTGCAATTTCCCTTGTGGAAATCGAGCGATTATCTTGAACCTAAAGGAAAAATAGGTATTCAAATCCTAGGTAATTTTTTTTTATTTCACTCACCGCTTGCAAAACTGCCATCTCATTTACATTCTCTCTATTGTTGTACCTTCGTCTAGGCTTCACAAATGAACCATAATCGGCTAAATTCGTATGGAGCAATAGAAAATAATTCTGAGCTGGTTGCTCTCTCTCTGGATACCGCTGGAGATACGTTTCGGAAGTAATTCGCGCATTTCGATGGGAGGCGTAATAAATCTGAAGCATATCACGCTTTTCTTCATTCGTAAACGGCATTCTTGTAAATTAGCTCAAGAATTCAATAGTTCTGCTCAAACTTTTAAAACTCAGTTTGTTAAACAAAATTGTTGCCGTTCTTTCCAAAGCACTCTTCGCAAAAATGTTTTTTTCCAATTTTGATCAGCATGTAGGATTCAATCATATCGTGCGATACATCATTGTAATCAGGTAAAAGAAGGCTTTTCAAAAATGCGAAAATCCAATATGGCGCCCATAAGAAAAAACAAAGTTGAGTGTTGTAAATTTGGCATCAAGAACGTTATGGAAATTACGATGACAGATTTAGATTCCTTGTGAAAAAGTGTCTTAAGAATGTCCCAGTCAAAAACGTCTAGGCATTTTGGTTTTCGCTTGAAAAAATAAAAACGAAAATTACAAATTTCCATTTTTTTCCAATAATTCAAAAAATAAAAATGACACATCAAATTTTTTTTCAGAAAATTGTTCAGCATCAAAATGCGCAACTTTGCCCTAATTTAACCGACTTCGTATCTCTCATAATAACTGAGATCCCCATGGTGGAGCTCGAAAAACGGGCACCCTGTATATTGTACCTGTAAAAGAAAAATTCACTTTTCAGATACTCTCCTTATGATGGCCTATATAGTGCCGAAAACGTTCGAGTTGCTATTAAATGATTAAATTGTATATACTATAGCCTGAGTCTTACTCATTAATATTGATTATTCTTAGATTTCTTCTCAAAATTTCAAGAAGTAATCAAAATATTTTTCGATTTTCATAAGATGCAATAAGAGAATTTGTGGCGCTAATATGCCGTTGCCGTTGATTCATCTTCATAGTTTCTGATGTTTCTTCCAGGTTTCGGAAGAGAAAACTGTTTCGATCATGCGCGGCACGACTAAATAAACTCGAAACTCCAACGCGGTACCTCCCAAACGATCCTCACGATGAGTTCGGTCCTGTTGGAGGCGCGGCCTTTCAGGCCCTTCCGGTCCAGCGAGGAGTACCTGTACGCCATGAAGGAGGACCTGGCCGAGTGGCTGCAGACCATGTACCCCCACCTCAACATCGCCGTGGAGAACTTCATGGGGAAGCTGGAGACCGGAGTGGCCTTGTGCGAGGTTAGTGCTGAAGACACTTTTCACGGCCTGTCACACATCGAAATAGTAGATTGTTTTATTAGGATCAAAACTGACACTTTGCTTGACAAGCAAATTTTGCATTTGCGAGGCGGAGCGTCTAGCGAAGCCGAGCGTAGGCAAAATTTACGAGATAATTTGCCAGAGTGTTTGTTCTTGGTGTTCTAACCAACTTGAGATATGTCATTAGAAAGGGAATTGAATGCCGAATAAAGTGAAAAGAAAAAAAAATAGGGTTTTCATTTAAAATAAGAAAGTTGATGTTACTTCCGGTCAGACGGAAGTTAACTTTGACATGTCAATATGCTCAACTTCTAGCTCTTATGTCATTATATCGACGCTCCAAATTTCACAAACCTACTTCATACAATAACTGAGATATTCCGTAGGAAATACTTCCGTAGCCACCCGGTAGCGATTTTCCTAAATATACTGCACGCTAGCACAAACCACGCCCACCATAATACGTCATATCTCATACTGTGCTCCAACGCAAGAACTGAAGCTTTCTCGTTGTCAATCTCTTGTACGCAGTAAATTCATACACCCAAATGGTCTACTGGTTAGCGCTGTCGACTCTCAGTCTGAAGGTTCATGGTTCGAATCGCTGTGAACTCGAACTTTTTTTTGCAGCTTTTTTTTTCACCAATGTTTTTTTACTTCATTCTGGTTTTCCTTTTTCATAAAATATTTGTCAATAGTCAAATAGGTTAGTGCGTTAAGGATAAACAGTCTCATTTTATTCAATTTTGTTGAAGAACTCAACTTTTGAAATATATTATTAATCAATGTGTTTCTACATTCCATTCGGTTTTCCTTCCTCAAAAATATTGCAATCAGGGATAGGTTAGTTCGTTGAGGATAAATAGTCTCTGAGTTTTGCCTAAGTAAAGTACTTTGAAGATGAGATATAACGTGGTAGGTGCTACTTTTTCAATCGATTTATTTATATGAATCAGCTACGTTGTGCTGTCAAAGATTAGATTTTGCAGGATTGTGCTGGGCTCGATTATATTTTGCAATGCCGTAGTAGGGGGCGTGTCTCGTGCTGCAATAGTTCATATTTAGTAAAATCGCCACCCGGTATATGCACATCATATCATTCTTTGAAAAGATACACGCTCTAGATTCGTTAATGTTGACTATTTTTCCATGAAACTCAGTACCGACTTATTTCAGAGAACGCTGATTCCAGTGGTGTACGCTAGCTAAAATGGACTCTGGATTTTTCAGCCTGTGAATGTAATTTATAGGCCTTGGTTCAAAAATAAATGGACGCCGCTCAGCTCCAAGATACACCTTTTCCTCCTCTACATTTCAAAAAAGTATTCTTGAAAATCGCTCCATAAATCAATAATTTATGAGGGTGGTCCGCTTTCAAATGGGTCACTCTGTATATGAAACTAGTGCTATAGATGCGTTCTAGGAATGACAGAATATTCGGTGAAGATGACTTCACCAGATGACCAAGAGAAGTGACTGACTTTCAAACCTATTTGTTTATACTGGGTGTTCCTTAAAGACATGTTAATATTTGGGAGGGTGATTTTGACTCGTTTCAAGAATAAAACTTTATATGAATGTATATCCTAAAAGTCTTAACTTTTGAGATACAGGGTGATGAAGTTTCGAAGAATATTCAGAATATGATGTACACAAATTTTCATTTTCTCTACCAGTGGCACCGTTACGGGAATATAATAATTTATATTTCTGTATTTTACTTAAAAGTGTGCAAAGACAAAAAAATTCAAAATTTCGTACTATGTTATGAAAGGCTATTCAATTATGTACAAAAAAGATCCTCTTGTTGATACTCGATAGAACGTTTCGTTTTAGAGAAAAAACGGAAAAACCAGACCAGACTTCAAATTTTGATGTCTGAGTACTCCATTCAGATTAGTGAATAACCACAGTATGTAACATTTCACCGATTAAGTCACATAGCATACTGAATTTTTGCCATTAGGAAAACATACAGGGTGGACAAAAAATAATCTGTGCATATTTTCAACAATGACTTGACACCCTGTATCTCAAAAGTTAGGAATTAACGTGATACGTTCATATAAAGTTCAATTCTTGAAATGGGTCGAATAATCGGCTCCTTGAATATTAACATATCATTAAGCAACACCCTGTAGATATGAAAATGAAAGTAAGAGGAATGGGACCGCCTATATGTCTACGAAAATCAATGCATCAGAAATTTCTCTCGGATATGGATAACGATAAAAATTGTTACTACACATGAGCTGATGAAACATATTTCAAATGAATCATAATAATAATATGTAATTATTTATCAGTCAACCATCTGAAAAAATTCCCATAGTATTCACCTTCACGTTTCCTCTGAGACCAGTTAACAAATACTCTCGTGAATATCTTATCTATTCTTTTATATATACAAGGTATAACTACCTGTTGAGGAAATAGTTTAACTTTCACCTTGTATAAATCATATATGTTGCCTCCTCTATGCGGTATCTAATTCGGTCCATCTTCAACCCAAATGATGTATTTTCCAAATTAACTTCCTATTGAATAATTATTCAATCAATGGATAAAACCAAAATAGTACGAGTTGGAAATTAGCATTCCGCACAAGTTATACACAATACTTTTTCTACAGCTGTAACAGATAACAGCGAAATTTTGTTCTGCTCAGATAGAGCTGTCATTGCTTGAAATTTGACAGATCATGGGAGATAATATTTTGTGAAATAATATCATATTATACCGGATGATTCAAATGTCGATGTAAATATTTCAAGGACGTATTGTTGGGATAAAAATTAGACTTTTTCTTACTATAAACATGTGTCCCAAATTGCGTCCCATCCGAGCTACAGCGGATACAAAAAACCGAGAGCCAAAATCAGATATTTGTATAATACACAATTTTTCTGCAACCGACACAAAAGTCATCCATTTTATTACCAAAATTAGCTCTTGAATTGACGTTTCTAATACTGACACAAATATAGGTATGTTGTTAGGCAACACATTCAGTTCCTAGGAGGAAAAGTTGAACTTTAGCTCCTAGGAACTAAAAAGGATGTACTAGAGGTCATCAAGAATAAACAACATTGTTACGGTTGGTTACTTGGTTTGAGACGCATACTTAATTTTTTCCAACTTTCGGCAAATTTAGCATTTCATACTCATGCTGGAGATATAAATACACCTTATTTTAGTTGAGTATTTTTGTTTTGATCAGGGAATCCTTCAAGATTCACATACTTGCTTGATCTGTATTTCATTCGTTATTCTCGGGATGGATAACTTGTTTTTGAATAATCACGGAAAGCAATAGTTTTTTGTCTCAAACAACGATATTGTTTAGCTTCACAGCCAAACACAGTGGAGTATTTAGAGGAACAGATAATCGCTATTTTTATTGTTGATATTCTCACACCTAACATTTTCCACGTCTTGTTCCTATACCTGGCCTGGCACTAGCGCGGTATTTGCCATTAGAGCACCTGGTCCATACACAAATATGTCACCCTGTGTTTGTATTTATATTGCAACTACAATTCGAACATCGTTGAAAACTGAATGAACCTGCTTATATCCGGGAAAAAAGTACTCACTTTTTCCCGTGAGAGGAATAGTAATTTTCCTAACAAGTGCGGAAAGTGATTCTTTCCCGCACGTGACTGCCGTTGACACGAACGACGCGAAGCAGAGTTCGGGCAAGCAGTCGAGTGCGGGAAAGACACTTTCCGCATGAGTTAGGAACAATATTTTTTCTACAAGCGTAGGAAATTGATTGAATCGTTCAATTAATTATTCAAGCAAATAGGAACAACTCACAAGAGATATATATTCTCTATCTATTAATTATTAGTAATAGCTATTGTGAACTTAGGTACAGTTTGACGCATTATGTTGGTTCATTGCGGAAGCCAGCAGGCCCATTAGGAGTTTGGTCTCTAGGTTCCAGACACTTCTATGAAATGAGCCAAAAATACCTATTCTTCATTCGGTTGCTTCATTTCTTTATTGTTGCACCATTCAATAAAACGCGTGTATAGCTTCTCATACCTTTCTTAAGACTTCGTTGGTGATAAAGCATCTGTATCAAATCCCTATAGCTAGAAGTTTTTGATCACATTGTGGCATTTCCACTGAATCGAAAATGACAGTAACGCTGTGTCTGTCACTTCGACAATTTCAAACTTATTTGAGGTTTGATTGGCATGACAAATTGACGTTTCCCGTCAGATCAATCCAAATCTATAGTGTGATTTTTATAAGAATCAATTTTTATTTCTCAATATTTCTTAATTTTTACAATAAATAGTGCAATTTGATGGATGATTCTGAACATACATAATTAATACTGCAACAAACAAACTTAAACTTTTATATTCGATCACCAACCACTTATATTACTAGCGATTTCATCATATCTTTGTTTTCCCGCACTGTTGCGGGAAAATGACACTTACCAAACTGAATTGCGTGCGGGTATAGGGTGAATCACGCACGCTTGTAGAAAAAGTAATTTATGAAAAGTTACATTTTGAAACCTGTCAACAGACAAAATGTCAAGTTTTTTTCCTTTCACAAAGAATTTTTATTTCGGATATTGTGATTATATTAACGGACCAAGTGCAAGTATTCCTGTACTGCACGCCTCTATAGAATGGCAGTCTCAAATGCGTTACAACATACGATCACCTCCGTATGCAAGCGTTCGAAAACGATGTAATGACTGTCCCTTCCGTTGATAACGATTTTCTGGCAAACGGTTAGTTGTATGGAAAAAAAAATGGAGATCCAATTCTTTCATTTTGTTATGGCTCACAAGTTCATGCTATACAACGTCAGAGTTTCTCTTTTCAAACATAAAATTTGGGCCAATACAAGTGTGGAACCCCTTCAACACCCCCATACATACATATATAATTTTTGAAGCAACAAGGAAATGAAGTGTATGAAAAGACAGGGCATGCCAATTTTCAGAAAATTTGATCCGTTATTCGCTAGTCAAAATTGTTGTTGTTGTTGTTCTAAAATTGTTTTTTCTGCAACCGACACAAAAGTCGTCCATTTTGATACCAAAATTAGCTCTTAAATTGTCGTTTCTATTACTGACACAAAAATAGGTATGTTGGAAGGCAACATATTTAGTTCCTAGGAGCTGAAGTTGAATTTTCGTTCCTAGGAGCTGAAGTTCAACTTCAGCTCCTAGGAACTAAACAGGATGCACTAGACGTCATCAAGAATAAACAACATTGTGACGGTTGGTTATTCGGGTTGAGACGCATACCTGATTTGTTTCCGATTTCAGCAGATTTGGCATTTCATACCCATGCTGGAGATATAAATACACCTTATTATAGTTCAGTATTGGAATTATACATCTCAGTTAAGTATTTTTGTTTTGATCAGGAAAGCCTTCAAGATTCAAATACTAGCTTGATCTGTATTTCATTCGTTATTCTCGAGATGGATAACTTGTTTTTTAATAATCACGGCAAGCAATAGTTTTTCTGTCTCAAACAACGATATTGTTTAGCTTCATTTGATTACCAAGTCAAACACAGTGTAGTATGGAGAGGAATAAATAATCACTATTATTATTGTTGATATGCTCACTAACCTAACATTTTCTACGTCTTGTTCCTATAGCTGGCACTGGCGCGGTATTTGCCATTAGAGCACCTGGTCCATACACAAATATGTCACTCTGTGGTTGCATTTATATTGAAACTACAATTCGAACATCCTTGGAAATCTAATCTGCTGTTAATGCAGGTAGAATATTCTCACCACACGGATTTTTTGTCAATATTTGTTGCATTGCATACATATGGCACGGCATTGGTGGTTACTTCACATGTTCATTTGAGTTAATTGTTTCGGTTGCAGAAAAAATAGCATGTTTCATTCGGATCAAAAGTGACTTTGTTCGACTCGCAAATTTTGCTTTCGCTCGGCTTCGCTGAACGCTCCGCCTCGCAAATGCAAAATTCGCTTGTCAAAGAAAGTGTCACTTTTGATCCTTATAAAACAATCTACTATTTATCCATCATTCCGTTGCCTCCTTGCGAGCTACCCTCAGAAGTTTTCAAGAGACTTGTGCGAGTAAGGATTGTCGGAGATCGAACATTTTCTTAGGCCATCAGAAAAATTTCTGCGGTCGTGGTGGGAATCGAACCCACCTATACCGGCAATCCAACGTGGATAGAACATTGACGCTTTTACCACGAGGCTACGCTGGCCAAAATAATCATAGACAATCTTTTTTTCACCAAACTTGCAGTGGCTGCAGCTCGGAGGGTGTGTATTTTAGGACACATGTTTATATGAAAAATAGTAGATTGTTTTATTAGGATCAAAAGTGACACTTTGTTTGACAAGCGAATTTTGCATTTGCGAGGCGGAGCGTTTAGCGAAGCCGAGCGAACGCAACAACAACAAACAAGTGAAGTAACCACCAATGTCGTGCCATATGTATATGCAATGCAACAAATATTGACAAATAATCCCTGTGGTGAGAATATTCGACCTGCATTAACAGCAAGTTAGGTTTTCAAGGATGTTCAATATAAATATAACCACAGAGTGACATATTTGTGTATGGACCAGGTGCTCTAATGGCAAATACCGCGCCAGTGCCAGCTATAGGAACAAGACGTGGAAAATGTTGGGTTAGTGAGCATATCAACAAAAATAATAGTGATTATTTATTCCCTCCATACTACTCTGTGTTTGACTTGATAATCAAATGAAGCTAAACAACATCGTTGTTTGAGACAAAAGAACTATTGCTTGCCGTGATTATTAAAAAACAAGTTATCCATCCCGAGAATAACGAATGAAATACAGATCAAGCAAGTATTTGAATCTTGAAGGCTTCCCTGATCAAAACAAAATTACTTATCTGAAATGTTTATAATTCCAATACTAAACTATAATAAGGTGTATTTATATCTCCAGCATCGGGATGAAATGCCAAATCTGCTGAAATCGGAAACAAATCAGGTATGCGTCTCAACCCAAAAAATCAACCCTCACAATGTTGTTCATTCTTGATGACGTGCAGTACATCCTTTTTAGTTCCTAGGAGCTAAAGTTCAATTTTGGTATCAAAAGGGACGACTTTTGTGTCGGTTGCAGAAAAAGGTCTTATTTTCATCCCAGCAATACGTCCTCAAGATATTTTGAACGAATTTTGAATCACCCTGTATATGGAAATTGATGACATACAAAGTACCACATTGATTCATGGAACGCAGTAAAACAAGAACAATTTTGTGGTATAACCTTTTTGTGGTTTCATCTCTCGATTTCTTAATACAGGGTGATCCACCATAAATGTCCACCCCTCTAGCTCAGTTATTTTTCAACCGATTTCGAAATTTGAAATATCATCTCGACTGATTTTCGATGAAGTTTTTTTCCGCTACATCAGAAAATACAGGGTGCTCGGAACAAACGATCTACAGGGTAGTATTTGATTTCTTTATATGGAACACCCTATTTTTCATTGTATTTTTAGATTCTCCCTGAAGAGCTGATTTGGTAAATGTATCATACTTGGGGTCTAGCGGGAATGATTACAGAGATATAGGGTGTTCAAAATCGAGATTTTTCAACTTTAGGATTTTTTTGAGACGGCTTTCATGTCCATATCTCAACTTCTGATTTACTATCTACTGAAATTTAATGATTGGAACACATACAGGGTGATCAGAATTCTGAATCTTGAACCACCTTGTAAATTTTCCAATTAAATTTCAGTAGATAGTAAATCAAAAGTTAAGATGGAAACATAGAAGCCGTTAAGACCAATAATGAATTTCGAGACATAAAAATCCTGTACTTGAAAAATCTCGATTTTGAACACCCTATATCTCTGTAATCATTCCCGCTAGACCCCAAGTGTGATGCATTGATAAAATCAGCTCTTCAGGAAGAATCTAAAAATACAATGAAATACAGGTACATAGTTGTATTTGAAAAAATCGAGTAGTACTCTGTAGATCATTTGTTCCGAACACCCTGTATTTTCTGATGCAACGAGAAAAAAATTCTGAAAAATCATTTTAGATTATTTTTCAAATTTTTGAATCGGTCAAAAATAAGTGAGCTAGAGGGGGGGACATTTATGGTGATTCACCCTGTATCATAAATGGTTTGTCCATATAATGATGATGATAAGTAGACCAATGCGATGGATGTCTGAAATCTGTCTAAAAAGCGAATAAAAGGCGGAATAGAAGGCCTGAAAAGTCCTCAAGTATATACAGTGTCATTCATAAAGTCGGCATCATATGGGAAAAACTTTTATTATTGACTTATTTTGGAATTCGAGTTGGACATTAAGTTTTGCTTCAAAAGAGATGAAAAATGGCCTACTCAATCGGGGTCACGTGGCTTTCGCTACATGTCAAAAGTGAAATTTTTTCAAATTAATCGCTGAAAGTAGGCTTATTTGTTCGAATATCGAAAAAGTTTACTTGAAAAAGTTGTTTCTATTTCAATTTTACACATGCTTCCCGAATTTGATCTTTCTATTGCAACTTTTAGATTTTGATTTTTTTTTTCAATTTTCCGAAATTTCTGTAATATTTGAAGAATTGTTAATTCCACGAAACTACTTCATACCAGTAGCTTTTTCATGCTACTTACTTTCAATTACTTATAATCACTTATTATGGACATAAATATGATTTTCTTCAGAAAATGATAATACCCGCTTCCAAATTCTGTTATGTTTGATGCAAAGTTGATATATCGTCAAGCATTTAGAAACGAAATTCATTTAAACTGATCTTTTTAGTACTGAAAAATTAAATTTAAATGAATTTCGTTTCTGAATGCTTGACTCAAATATAACAGAATTTTGATGTTATGTTTGCATCAAACATAACAGAATTTTGAGGAGGAGATTATCATTTTCTGAAGAAAATCATGTTTTTGTTGATAATTAGTGATAATTAGTAATTGAGAGTTAGTAACATGATGAAGCTACTGGTATGAAGTAGTTTTATCGAATTTACAATTTTTTTAATATAACAGAAACGAAAATATTTAAAAAATATCGAAATCTAAAAAATGTAACAGAAAGATAAAATCCGAGTCACATAATTATGTGAAATTGAAATAGAAACAACTTTTTCAAGTAAACTTTCTTTTATTCGAACAAATAAGCCTACTTTCAGCGATTAATTTTAAGAAATGTCACTTTTGACATGTAGCGAAAGTCACGTGACCCCGATTGAGTAGGCCATTTTTCATCTTTTTTGAAGCAAAACTTGACGTCAAACTCGAATTTCAAAATGAGTCATTAATAAAAGTTTTTCCCATATGATGCCGACTTTATGAATGACACTGTATGTACTGATGGATCATCTTTGTATATAGTGCAAGATTTTTATCAGATAAAGTTATTATTTGGATTTTCCATCAGTGAATCTATTATAGAGAAATCTGTTTCATAAAAATTGGTGGGAATTTCGTGTCACAATTGATTTTTACCCGATTTAGATCAATTTTGTTTTCGTAGAACCTGGCATAATATGATTGATATTTTGTTGACAATTCTTGATCGGTGATAATTAGAATTTTTATGCATGATGATAATATATGGCGTTATACCTACTGCGAACACCATAAGTACCTACCTCTCATATTTGAGTAATTGACTCGAGTTATAATCTACCATTATTCACGACTAAAATACAGGGCGAGTGGGTGTCCCTAGACCAGTGGGACAGTTGAATATCTCCTGACCAATAGGAATTTTCAAAATATTATGATTTCACATCATATCGAATTATGAGTGCTAACTTCAGGAATGACTATATTTTATACGAGGGGCGCAAGAAAGGCTCACAAAATCGAACATCGATTTTTTCAAATGGAGCACCCTGTATTTCATTACATTTTCATATTCTCCTTGATGAGCTGAATTCAACGACCTAGCACACTTGGGGTCTAGCGGAAATGATTTCCGAGATAGAGGGTGTGGAAAATCGAGATTTTTCATTTTTGGGGAATTTTTTGTGTCAAAACTATTCATTATTGGTCAAAACTGATTACATGTCCAGATCTTAACTTTCGATTTACTATTTACTCGTATTTAATTGAAACAAATACAGGGTGGTGTAGAATTCTGACTGAAACTGACGATTCTACACCACCCTGTATTTGTTTCAATCAAATACGAGTAAATAGTAAATCAAAAGTTAAGATCTGGACATGTGATCAGTTTTGACCAATAATGAATAGTTTTGACACAAAAAATTCCCCAAAAATGAAAAATCTCGATTTTCCACACCCTATATCTCGGAAATCATTCCCGCTAGACCCCAAGTGTGCTAGGTCGTTGAACTCAGCTCATCAAGGAGAATATGAAAATGCAATGAAATACAGGGTGTTTCATTTGAAAAAATTGATGTTCGATTTTGTGAGCCTTTCTTGCGCCCCTCGTATAAAATATAGTCATTCCTGAAGTTAGCACTCATAATGCGATATGATGTGGAATCATAATATTTTGAAAATTCCTATTGGTTCAGGAGATATTCAACTGTCCCACTGGTCTAGGGACACCCTGTATATGTAAAAAAATATGTTCAGTCTATTCGCAACAGAAATACAGGGTATTATTTGAATTCGGGGCGAAACTTTGATGAACGATATTTCAGGGCGAAAAAATGTTGCCCTAACTTTTCCTCGTCCTACGGACTCGTATAATCTTTTCAGGTGCAGTTTTTTTCGTCAAATTGACAGGCAACAAAATTCTTATAAATACATGTCAGGTTAACTTCAACAAAAAACAAGCTCTCGTGTAATTATAAGTGAAAATAATAATAATAATAGCTATCATTGACTCGTGGTATAATTTACTAATTACTCATCATGGTTTTCCAATTTCGATCTATACAAAGATCAGTACTTACGTCATAGTTTTCATGAAATTTAGACCACGTTTCCGCAGTTGTAAATCTTGGAAAACCTCGTAAAAAACATAGATTCATATTAATTTTTCTCCTTTATTCTGAAATTTACCGATTTTCATGTATCAAGTAGGATTTGAAACACCTCGGTAATCATTAATTAATTTTAATCAGATTTGTTCAGTCTTATAGAAAAAAATGCAGCTGATATTTGTTCATTATTGCATCCTGGAGGTTATTATGGAATAAACGCAAATCTGCCTACGATAAAATTCAAAATTATGTTACTTCTAATAATGCGTCTTTGAAAAATAAATATTGTTTTAAGTAAGGGGTTCGCCCTGTAGATGTCGCGTCTTGAACCATAAGAGGAAGAGTACATACATAATTTTATTCCTGATAATTTTTCCATACGACAAATAACTTTTATAGAATGGAACTATACAGTGCTTTTCTTTAATTCTCCCCCCCCCCCCTTTTATTTTATGAACGGGTCATCGGAAAAAATTGAAACTTCGGATAATGAAATTGATGCATGAATACTGTATTTTGAAGTGACATGACAGATGAAAATTACTGGGCGCCATTTGGGGAGAAAAAATCAAATGGAAAGAGGGGTCTTGTGACACATATTTTTGAAACTACTGACCCTAAAATATATAATCAATATCTTCACCTACTATAAAATGGTGGGACATTTAATAGTTGCCTGAATACAAACACATCAAGAATGGCCAGCCCGCTCGCCAGATTTGAAACCTTTAGACGATTTTTCATGGGTCTATTTGAAGCAAAATGTGTAAGAAAGTGTACCTGCCTCAATATTAGATATACGACAGAGAATGATAAATATTTGAACTGAAGTGAACTCAGCTCATTTCCTCAAATCATGGAGTGAACGTCTAATTCAGGCCATTATTAAATATTTCGCCATTTTGTAGTAGCTGAAGATATCGACTTCAAATTCTAGGGTTGTGAAGTATTCGCCAGGAGGCCCAGGAGCTTCAAAGAGATGTATCACAAGACCCCTCTTCGCATTTGGATTTTTTTCCATATGGCGCCCAATCGTCATCTTGAACTTTCCATCTGTCAATCTCACTCCAAAATATAGTATCCATCAGTCGACCCGTTCAAAATATTGTTACGTTATTCGGGTGCAGAAGCGAACACGACACTATTTATTCTCGAACTGATTTATTTCAACTAAAGAAACACTAATTTATATCGAACTTATAACTACTATTTATGTAAAACGATTTATATCACGCGGTATATAACTGTCTCTGTGACACTCGCTGCTCGACTGACTGACGGCAGTTATTCGGCCGTTCATATATGAGATCACTTGGCAGGCTTTGGTTCGAGAACGTTCTCGAATGATCTTCCGTCCCCTTCTTTTTGTTCTATACTTTTTCAACTTCAATTTCGGAATCGGTGAGTTATATTTCGGAAAAAGTAATGTCGATTTCAGAATTGGTTAGTTCGATTTCAGAAATGGTAAACTCAATTTCAGAATCGGTGAGATGAATTTCAGAAAAAGTTCATTCAATCTCAGAAATGGTAAGTTGTATTTCAGAATTATTATTGGTAGGTTCAATTTCAGAAGATGAAATCTTTTTATATGTTTGAAATGTTTTAAATTGCAAAAGAGAAGATTGTTTACAGTGGATGGAACGGTGGTTGAGAGCCCTATGTTGAATCAGATTGAACATATATGGGATGCCTTCAAGTCAGAAGTGAAGAGCTCCTTGCAAGAGCATAGCCAAAGGGTCATAGCTGGAGATCCGAACAGATTGCTCGACCAGATAGAATTCAGACTGCGATGTCTTGAAGAATGTGCAGATCATTCAATGAAAATGATAACACCTCAAATGTGTTTGCATTCTTATAATCATGTGCAACGCCACTATCTTCCAGCGATTCAGATGGAAGGCATCTGTGGATTAAATTGTTTTCGAAAAGTTGAATATTTTGAATATGGTTTGTTAATCTCACATGCAATTGGAAACATTTCTAAAAAATATAAGGATTTTTTTTCATGATATTGAACCTATCAATTCTGAAATACAACTTACCATTTCTGAAATTGAATGGACTTTTTCTGAAATTCATCTCACCGATTCTGAAATTGAGTTTACCATTTCTGAAATCGAACTAACCAATTCTGAAATCGAGATTACTTTTTCTGAAATATAACTTAGTGATTCCGAAATTGAAGTTGAAAAGGTATAGAAACAAACCTCTCTCTCTAATTGTTCCATCAATTGTTTCCAGAACATTCCAGAATCTTCTGTGACGTTATCTGTCACTGCGGCATATATTGAGTGTTCGGAAATAATATGCTAGTGCATGTAGGAATCATTGGGAGGTTGGAGAACGATCTGGGATGCGTGTTACAGGATGAGCGTTGTACTCCTGTCTTACTGATGATGTTTCTAAAGCCCCTCTATATAAGGGAAATATCATTACAATATAAAGGGGGGACCATTGAAGAAAATCACTGTATAAGTATATGTTTCGATGTATTTGATTTGGAATGAAAAGTAAATAGTCATGTGGATCACTTCATTTGTTCATGAGTGCGTATGTCTGTTAACCGATACAAATCTTCAAATGATTGATAGGTTTAATCAATATATACCTAGGTGGTACCATGTAATCAGTTTGTGTCTACAAGGTGATCTATATAAGGAGATGAATAACTAGTCAGTGACTATTTGAATTAAGTCGAGAGCAAAATTATTTTATTTCTGCAGATCACAGCACAACAAAAGTAAGAAGTGAAAAACAGTTTCCGAATGTTGATCCATCGCAATCAATGCACTATTTATTCTATAGAAAACCATTGCTGGGATCTGAATTGGAAATAGGCATGTATAGGTTCTCCTCAGCCCATGCATATGGTAACTTTAGGGGCTGAAGACTCGTCTTCGACTAGGGATAATCTTCTATCAACAAAAGCATTCGTGGCCTTGACAAAAAATATCGGTAATAATTCTACTGCTAGGGAGATTATAAGTAAATAACACACCAAGCCATTTATTGCGATAACACCAACCTTCGACTGATTATTCGGATAATCATCGAGGTATTTTCATCTGATGTTGTAAAACCCATTCATCGACAGCAACAGGATGATTCACAGCACATTTGTGGTGGCCACCTGTTGAAAATGAACTGAGGGCGATGAAAGCTTCCATAATTGTTGTAGAATTCGTTCGGCGCCTAACATTCTTGTCAAGTATATATTTTCTCACGTCTTCTCACGTAGATATTCACGAATACATGCCTGCCAATGTTCATGTCACAATAGTCTTGATGAGCAATCTAGCTAGCTAAACGCCTCCCTATTTCACCATCGAACTTGTTGAATGATGTTTAGACATTAGGGACGTTCTTTTATTCACCGATGGCGCCATCAATCCACCTTTGGTGGATTCCAGTTTGACGTAACCACGCGTTCATTTATTATGGTTGGGTCAACCAAAATTGCAAACCATTCCACCACAGCCGTCTTCACCGATGTACTGAGATGGTGGACGAGTTTTGGTGACTTCCAAAATGACATCGACAGCATAACCTCAAACAACTAAAAACAAAATATTGGATTTGAAGGCTGTTTACCATTTGCATAAGTGAAAATATGGATGAATTAATCGAAATCAGTCTAGAATATGAAAATAGAAGAATAGCTGCATTATTGACACCAACAGAAATTGAAGAAATCTCGAGTAGTATAGGAACTTTTTTCTTTCCTATCATGAATTTCAAGAAATTAGTGCAAACATTCAGGAAACTTGATTACCATCAGAGAATTCTTATTGATGACTCTATCCATATCATCATAATTTAATGCGATGTTTTGTATATAGGTTAGTTGAGAATTTTCAACTCCCAACATAATAGTAGATTGTTTTATTAGGATCAAAAGTGACACTTTGTTTGACAAGTCACTTTTGATCCGAATGAAACATGCTATTTTTTCTGCAACCGAAACAATTAACTCAAATAAACATGTGAAGTAACCACCAATGCCGTGCCATATGCATGCAATGCAACAAATATTGACAAATAATCCATGTGGTGAGAATATTCTACCTGCATTAACAGCAGGTTAGGTTTCCTAGAATGTTCGAATTGTAGTTTCAATATAAATACAACCACAGAGTGACATATTTGTGTATGGACCATCAGGTGCTCTAATGGCAAATACCGCGCCAGTGCCAGCTATAGGAACAAGACGTGGAAAATGTTAGGTTAGTGAACATATCAACAATGATCATAGTGATTATTCATTCCTCTTCATACTACACTGTGTTCGACTTGATAATCAAATGAAGCTTAACAATATCGTTGTTTGAGACAAAAAAACTATTGTTTGCCGTGATTATTCAAAAACAAGTTATCTATCCCGAGAATAACGAATGAAATACAGATCACGCAAGTATTTGAATCTTGAAGGCTTCCCTGATCAAAACAAGAATACTTAACTGAGATGTTTATAATTTCAATACTAAATTATAATAAGGTGTATTTATATCTCCAGCATGGGTATGAAATACCAAATCTCCTGAAATCGGAAACAAATCAGATATGCATCTCAACCCAAATAACCAACCGTCACAATGTTGTTTATTCTTGATGACGTCCAGTAGATCCTTTTTAGTTCCTAGGAGCTAAAGTTGAACTTTAGCTCCTAGGAACTAAAATTCAACTTCAGCTCCTAGGAACTAAATATGTTGCCTAGCAACATATACCTATTTTTGTGTCAGTATTAGAAACGTCAATTCAATAGCTAATTTTGGTATCAAAATGGACGACTTTTGTGTCGGTTGCAGAAAAACAATATTTCATCGTCGGAACTATTAGAAGAACTGCTAGAACTTCTGGATCTGGAGACAAGGTCTTGTAGCGAACTTATGCAATTTTGAATAATGATGTTTGAACAGTAAACTAGATTTTTATGTTGGCTTACAAGGCACAGCAGCTTTTCGTCTGGCGAGCAATGGTAGTGGATTCAGATTGTTGAGTGACAAAGGGCGCCACTTGATTTGATTTAAATTAACCAAGAAAGTAAGATGATATAATAATCCAACTAATTACCTGAAAGAGAAATCTGAGAAAAAACACTGTGTGAACTCAATATAATTTAATGCATGATTCTAGGAATATTCTGACAACACCTTTTCCACAATGGTGTAAATTGACTGGTAGTATCCAGACTATCTCTTAACAAAATGGTACACATGGATGGTGCAAAAATACCCTAACTTCCTAAAATTCCCCCTATAGTACTATATTGGGATATACACTTATGAAAAATAGTTTTATACTTTGATATTATTTAAATGTGAAAGTAGCAATATCAGATGAATACCTCATGTACAAAACAAATTATGAATTATGGGGTAATAACTTCACTTAAAAAAAAATTGGGGCAATGAAAATTTCTGGTGGTGTTTCTTACTCAACCATCTACAAGATGACCATCATTGAAGGACTATTCCCATCATTGAAGACTATTCAGGAGCCAGAAGACAGGCTAGGGTTGAGCCAGAAGACAGGCTAGGGTTGAGCCTGCGTGGAAAACAGCCTGCATTGAAGACAGCCCAGGTGGACGACAGCCTACAACCTTCAACTGTGCTGGTGTCACTGCTCCCAGCCCAGCAGTCGATTGAGATACAGCAGGTGATGAAAGTTCAGCTCCAGGTTGGTCAATGTAGCACCGGAGACTTCTCACACAGAGTAGACCTGGCAGATGTGGCCATGTGAGTTGCCTTCCAGGGCCCCTTCGTGGTGAACTCGTTGACTCGACGTCCCGGATTGCACTCCCCTCAGGCTTCGAAGTGAAGACTAGTCGGCTTAGGGCTCCAATAAATCTAGATTTGGCATCTAACAGCCGGTCCCAATGCCAAGACAAAATGGCCTCGTGGGTGACTTGGATTAGGTATCCCAAGGAGGCCCACAAATCTAATAGAATAGATCCCCAAATTATTGACGACCTCACCAAATAGAAAATAGCAAACTCTAGAACCAACTGGTTATTTCCAACTTACCCCTAGCAGGAAAGGCCTCACTTTTCCAAATGATGTACAGAAAATGTTTCTCTTCCATCTTGCAGCCTACAAGTAAAATTGGTAAGGACGGAAACGCCGTCTACTAATTTTGGAAGGGGTATTTCCTATCGAAATTTCTGGGTTTTTCGTCCCCAAAAATTATGTTAAAAAAACAGAACTAACACACAGCGCAGCTCTACATTGTCACATTGACGCTGAGCGTCATACACGTGACCTCCTTCCAACACTGGGATTGGCTCAAAATGAAAAGAAGCGGCGAAATCACGATTTAATCCGACCTTTCCGACTTTACCCGAAACCATAAAATACCAGAATCATCACAGAATATGAAAATGAGGAAACGACTTGACATCCACACAGAACCACAGAATTACGGTCAGCCTCCGGATGAGTGTCTAGCGCCAGTGATGAGAACAGTATGCTGGCTGCTGCTCTGTGATTGGACGTTCTGTCCTCTCACAACGTCGAGTGCTAGGTGGTCTGTGTGATGACTGATGACTCTTGACACTATCATCCTTGCTGACATTATGTCAAACGATTTGTCAAAATAAAATTCCAATTGCTGCCAAACAATAACAAACCAATTCAAAATTGTTTCATTTTCGAAGCTGACAAAACGACGATCCTCCTGGTAATGGAACCAAGATTCCTACCAGGAATATCTGCATAGGCTCATCTAGAAGCACCAGAAGTCCTAGACCTGCTACTTCATCCTAGATAATGCAAAATCTACCAGCACAACAGAAGATATCATGGAGATGGAAATCTAAACACTTCCTAACAGGTGAGTAGGTACCTAAAGAGTTTTATATTCAAATTTCAATGTTTACTTTTATTTCCAGGTCTGGTCCACAATGAGAAGTCAATCTCCAAGAATCTCTACCCTAATTTTATGTGTTATGTAGATACCTATGATGAATAAAGGAAATTACTTACACAGTGAGTGTCTCACCACTCTCTGAATCTTTGAACACTAGAATGGAACTGAAAATTCGAGGTGAAAGTTAATTTTCACGTTACACACACCCCCCTACTGAAAAAAGAAAAATTCTGACAAAGAATTTTTTTCGCCTAAATACTACTCATGAAGGGTTGTCGAGTTCATTTTTAACCATAGAGAATTCATTTTCATATATTTACAACTTAAACTAGGCGCGCCTTATACTACCTTACTCCTAAACCTTAAGTGTTGCTAAACCCTTAACTAGCCTTAATCATTACTATAAACAACTTGGGTACTTCAAATCTGCTTTAAGCACTTGCTGATTGGCAATCATATTTAATCTGATGCTATAGATCCTGTCTCTTCTTCGACAGAGAGATCGGACATCGACCCATGATAGGGCTTTAAATCTTGTATATGCCAAACTCCGGCATTAGAGCCATCTTCATTTTTGAGGACATATACTAACTTAGACTTTTTCTTTGCTACTGTGCAAAGTACAAATCGCGGTGCTAGTTTCTGAGCAAAGTTATTGCCTGCATTAGACAAAACAAAATTTTTCTTCCATACTTTGTCTCCAACAAAAAATTCCTTATCACGTCTACGTAAGTTGTAATACTTAGCGTTTTTCTGATGTACAACATGAATTTTATTCTGAACTTCTTCATAAATTTTTGACATTTTTCCTAAGTTTTGAATCCAATATTCTCGATTAACTAAATTGATATCCACATTACCCTTCCCATAATACTGACCATTACCTGGTACTTCTCTCCCAAAATTTAAAAAAGCCGGACTATACCCTGTCACTTCGTGAATACTAGTTCTTAAAGCATACCCTATTTTTGCTAATTCCTTGTCCCATAACTTATGATTCTTATCAATATAGCTGCGAATAGCCGTGCAGATGGTTCTATTTGTTCTTTCAACATAGTTAGCTTGCGGATGATAGTAGGCAGTATAAAAAATATTCGAGTCATAGCTCTTAACAAGTTCTTTCATTGACTTACTGATCAACTGCCTGCCATTATCGCAGATGATATGCTGTGGAACACCATAGACCAAAAAAATTTCATTTTCCAAGAACTTGTTGATACTAACAGAGGTAGCTTTTCTAAGAGGACATAAAACGGGGTACTTGGTAAGCCAATCACTTACAACCAAAATATATTGATACCCACTTGAAGTTCGTGGTAAAGGACCCATAAGGTCAAGTGCTATCACTTGCCACGGAAACCTAACTTTCTTTTCGGCACCCATTAGTCCAAACTTTGCGTAATTCGGTGACTTTTGCGCAGAACAAACTTTGCAAGATTTTATATATCGTAAAATGTCATGTCTCATTTTAGGCCAATAGTAAGTCAGTTGAATTCGAGATATAGTTTTATGATAACCCATGTGGGAGGAAGTAGGAACATCATGACACAGACGGATAGTTTCAACACGTTGGCTCTTGGGGACTAATAGTTTCCAATCAGAAATATTTGAATTAACGCGACTCTTGGAAGGTGCTAATTTGTAGATGAAATTGTTCTTTACGGACCACTGTGGATAATCCTCAGGTCTTTCCAAAATTTTCTTTCGCAAATTTACATAAAATGGCTCTAAGTTGTCTAGATTAATATTTAGGCTGATGCACTCGTTTTCCTCCTCTAGTACACAATTATATTCAGTTACTTCCTCAGGTGACTCTACCGGGCTTCTTGATAAAGCATCAGGTACGATATTCAATTTTCCAGCCTTATGCTGTATAGAAAAATCAAACTGACTCAAACGAACGCTCCACCTGGCTATACGGCCTATGGGCTCTTTGATTTTGAACATCCATTTTAATGATGCGTGGTCAGTAACTAAAGTGAAATGCACCCCCTCAATGTACCCTCGAAACTTTTCACAAGCAAATATACATGCTAGACATTCTTTTTCAGTCACTGTGTAGTTGCGCTCATTTCTTGATAGACTTCGTGAAGCAAATGCTATCACTCTCTCTTGATTATCTTGAATTTGCGTGAGAACACAACCTAGTCCTGAGTCAGATGCGTCGCATTGTATGGTGAAAGGAAGTGAAAAATTTGGACTTGACAAAATTGGTGCGGATACCAGCGCTTGCTTAATGTCTTTAAATGCTTTTTCTGCCTTATCTGACCAGTTGATTCTCTGACCTTTTTTCTTGTTCTTCAATAAATCATTAATTGGAGTCATCAGAGTAGAAAAATGAGGAATAAACCTTCGGTACCAACCGCACATACCAGTGAATCGTTTAATTTCTGTTGTGTTACGAGGCTGTGGAAATTCAACCATGGCTTTCACCTTGTTAGGATCAGTTCGTAAGCCTAACTTGTCAATGATGAATCCCAAATATTTCAAAGATCCCCTAAAGAATTCGCATTTTTCAAAATTAACCGTCAATTTCGCGTCCTTCAGACGCTTGGCCACTTCCCGGAGTAAATTTATATGTTCCTCGAATGTTGAACTTACAATAATTAAATCGTCTAAATACACAAAAATATTTGGCTCCAGCTCTGGACCAAAAATTGCGTCCATAAGGCGCTGCTGAAACTGGGCTGCATTTGCCAAGCCGAACGGCATAACTTCAAATTGAAATAGTCCTCGAGAGGGAACTGAAAATGCGGTTTTTTCTTTGGAACTTTCATCTAGAGGAATTTGCCAGAATGCGCTACGTAAATCAACAGATGACATATATCTTGAGTGACCTAGCATAGACAAAATTCTATCAACTACTGGTAAAGGGTAACTATCCTTTTTTGTGACTGAATTTAACTTTCTTCCATCGAAACAAAATCTAAAATTTCCATCCGACTTCTTAACAAGGAGTACAGGTGAGGACCAATTACTTTTTGAAGGCTTAACTACGCCCAAGGATAACATCTTGTCCAATTCCTTATTTAAGTGTCCCTGCATATAAGGTGACATCACGTATTGACGCTGTTTGACTGCTGGTGCGTCTCCTGTCTCAATATGATAGATCATTTTATCTGTCCTACCTAGTGCCTTGTTCTTGCCAAGATCTCGAAATAATGAAATAATGCTATCAGCTGTTGCCGATTCATCTTCTGATAAAGTACTTAAGGAAAAAATCAAAGTTTCTGAAATTTCAGTGATATTCTGAGATGATATACAATTAATATTGCTTACTGATTCTGAACTAATTTCCCAATTGTTCTCTTTAAAGTTAATTCTTAATTCAAATTTCTTACAAAAGTCACTACCCAAGATGAAACTGTAGTTTAACGATGGTACTATAAGGAACTGAATTATTTTACAAGTTGTATTTATACATATAGGCAGATCAACCGAACCTATTACTGTTTGTCTGACACCATCAGCAGTGCAAACCGAACGAATTGACTTATTAATCTTTAAACAAAATGACTCAATCAGGTGTATTCCTTCACTACCTATAATGGAGTTATTAGCACCAGAATCTAAAAGAGCAGTTATCTCTTGATCAAATATGTTAACTGATATAAATGGTCTATTGTCTTGTTCCTTCTGAACAAAGACAGGAGCAGCTGAAATTTCAGAATTTAAATTACTTAAAAATGTTTTACAAAATTGAATCACGTCGGATTGTTCAACAGTAGGGTATATCCTTGAAACTATGGCCTGCTTAAAAGGAGGTGAATGTCGGCCAGAAAAAAAATATTCTACCTCCGGGGTACATTTCCCGAACATTTTTCGCAATTATTTTTGACTATGCCAGGCTCACCACAACCATGACAAAAAATATTCCTTTTCAAAGTGCAATTATAAAAGGTATGGTTTGCCAACTTGCAATTCCAACAGATAACTGGTTTTTTTGAATTCTGATCAGCACTACTGGTAGCATTATTCAAAGCCCTAACTTCAGACCTATTATTTGTCCTAGAAACATTACTTGAACGTGCATTACTAGTTCTATTAAACCTTTGCCTATTGGAATTCCTGAAATTATGATTCCTACTCGAAGTGCTTGGTGTGCTGCTAGTTCCAGCCCCATCATTAATAGCCAGTTCATACTCAAGGGTACTAACATGAGATTTCCTTGAAAAAGATTTGTCTTTATTTTCCCTGTAAACTTCTTCCAAAATTTTAACATCCTTGATTAAATCGTCTACTGAATTATAACTGTTGAGTGCAAGCCGGTCAACAAATTCATTTCTTAAATTTTTTTTGATCCATTTTATTCTGGTTACGACTGCAGGAGGAGAACTAAGGCGATTAAAGAGTTGTTCCATGACAGCTACAAATATGACTATTGATTCATCGTCGTTCTGTTTTCGATGTTTAATTGAATCCCATAACTCCTCATCATAATCCTTGTTAAGGAAGTCCTGTTCTAACCTGCTTGTCAACGCGTCCCAATCCCTAACACTTCCTGAATCTTTAATGTGCCTTAACCAAAGAAGAGCTTTCCCTGAAAATAAATCTACTGCTGACTCAAATAACTGGCTTTTTGAAACATGCCTAGCTTCTGCTAGCTCATGGACTCTCTCTAGGAATGACTTTACACTGTAGGTTTTCTTAGTACCATCAAACTTTACATCCCACTTGTATAAAGAAACAGGCTTGAATGATGGGGATGAAACTTGGGCTTGACCTATGGCATTCATAAAAGACTGAGACAAATCTATTACTGGTTCAGGAGGCGCTCCTTCAGGCTCAACACGGTCTTCAAGTTCAGATTCCAAAAGAATACAAGTTGCATAAGATTCCTGTTTAAATTTCTCTTCTTCCCTAACACCAGTGGACACATCCAGACGTTGAATACGAGCTCTAACATGATTAAGACGAGAACGTAGCCTTTGGTATACAGAGTCACTAGTTGAGCCTTCAAAATCTATAATAATATTCTTAATACTGTCCAGCGATGCTTGAATTTCCACAGACTCATTTTGAAAGGGAACTACAGGGTTGTTTAAAGCAATTGGAGTAGGGTTGCGTTTAGACATAGCTTTTGCCAGAATTTTTCTTTTGTCGTTCATGTCACGATCAGTCACAACTCCTCGAATTCTCAATTCATAATTCAGTTCATTGATTAATAAATGTTTTGCTTTAATGCCTTCCATTTTGAAGCAAAGGTTAAATTTAAAAGTTTCAAGTGAATATTACCAGCAAATAATTGATAAAGGCGTATTCAAATTTTGAAAAAATATACTGGATTTTCAAGGTACCCTACCTATAACACAATATTCAGATTTCTAGTATCTGAGTATAATATAAAAAAATTTGAAGTATCAAATCATTAAATTTTTGAAGTTCAAAATCTCATTTTTGTTGCACCACCCTGTATGCAGAATTCTAAAATTTCAAGATATCAAATTATAATCTTTGTTGAAGTACACAATCTTGATTTAAATGCATCACCTTGTATGCAAGATTCAAAAAATTCAAATTTATCAAATGAGAAATTTTTCAAAGTATAAATTCTCAATTTAAATGCATCACCCTGTAGGCAAAATTCAATAATGGCAACTCAAAATAACATCCTAACATCAGAAATTTCCAAAATCAAACTATATAATTTGCACAAGGTGTCCACCCTGTATCTAGAACACAAAAATTAAGCAAGTAAAACTTTGTTGCCAAAGTCAAGATTTTGATTCAAATCTTATAAAACCAAAGAAAATGAACCACCAATACCTTTGGTATACCTAAAAAAATAAACCCAACTATTTGGAAAACCTTGCTCAGGTTTTATGCAAATCCCAAAAAAAATATTAGTTGCCCTAATTTCGGTTCACCCTGTATACGGTTGAAAAAAAATGATAATGAAGCCTATCAATTTGAATTTTAAAGTGAAATTATTATGGAAGAGAGTAAGTACAATCGAGTTCAATCAAATTGAGTTCACAAAGTGTTGATATGAATTGCAGGTAATATAATGAAAATGATGAAAAAAATTAGTACACTCAACAAAGAAGCTCAGGCCCCACGTTTTAGGGAGTCAAATTCTTGTAGCGAACTTATGCAATTTTGAATAATGATGTTTGAACAGTAAACTAGATTTTTATGTTGGCTTACAAGGCACAGCAGCTTTTCGTCTGGCGAGCAATGGTAGTGGATTCAGATTGTTGAGTGACAAAGGGCGCCACTTGATTTGATTTAAATTAACCAAGAAAGTAAGATGATATAATAATCCAACTAATTACCTGAAAGAGAAATCTGAGAAAAAACACTGTGTGAACTCAATATAATTTAATGCATGATTCTAGGAATATTCTGACAACACCTTTTCCACAATGGTGTAAATTGACTGGTAGTATCCAGACTATCTCTTAACAAAATGGTACACATGGATGGTGCAAAAATACCCTAACTTCCTAAAATTCCCCCTATAGTACTATATTGGGATATACACTTATGAAAAATAGTTTTATACTTTGATATTATTTAAATGTGAAAGTAGCAATATCAGATGAATACCTCATGTACAAAACAAATTATGAATTATGGGGTAATAACTTCACTTAAAAAAAAATTGGGGCAATGAAAATTTCTGGTGGTGTTTCTTACTCAACCATCTACAAGATGACCATCATTGAAGGACTATTCCCATCATTGAAGACTATTCAGGAGCCAGAAGACAGGCTAGGGTTGAGCCAGAAGACAGGCTAGGGTTGAGCCTGCGTGGAAAACAGCCTGCATTGAAGACAGCCCAGGTGGACGACAGCCTACAACCTTCAACTGTGCTGGTGTCACTGCTCCCAGCCCAGCAGTCGATTGAGATACAGCAGGTGATGAAAGTTCAGCTCCAGGTTGGTCAATGTAGCACCGGAGACTTCTCACACAGAGTAGACCTGGCAGATGTGGCCATGTGAGTTGCCTTCCAGGGCCCCTTCGTGGTGAACTCGTTGACTCGACGTCCCGGATTGCACTCCCCTCAGGCTTCGAAGTGAAGACTAGTCGGCTTAGGGCTCCAATAAATCTAGATTTGGCATCTAACAGCCGGTCCCAATGCCAAGACAAAATGGCCTCGTGGGTGACTTGGATTAGGTATCCCAAGGAGGCCCACAAATCTAATAGAATAGATCCCCAAATTATTGACGACCTCACCAAATAGAAAATAGCAAACTCTAGAACCAACTGGTTATTTCCAACTTACCCCTAGCAGGAAAGGCCTCACTTTTCCAAATGATGTACAGAAAATGTTTCTCTTCCATCTTGCAGCCTACAAGTAAAATTGGTAAGGACGGAAACGCCGTCTACTAATTTTGGAAGGGGTATTTCCTATCGAAATTTCTGGGTTTTTCGTCCCCAAAAATTATGTTAAAAAAACAGAACTAACACACAGCGCAGCTCTACATTGTCACATTGACGCTGAGCGTCATACACGTGACCTCCTTCCAACACTGGGATTGGCTCAAAATGAAAAGAAGCGGCGAAATCACGATTTAATCCGACCTTTCCGACTTTACCCGAAACCATAAAATACCAGAATCATCACAGAATATGAAAATGAGGAAACGACTTGACATCCACACAGAACCACAGAATTACGGTCAGCCTCCGGATGAGTGTCTAGCGCCAGTGATGAGAACAGTATGCTGGCTGCTGCTCTGTGATTGGACGTTCTGTCCTCTCACAACGTCGAGTGCTAGGTGGTCTGTGTGATGACTGATGACTCTTGACACTATCATCCTTGCTGACATTATGTCAAACGATTTGTCAAAATAAAATTCCAATTGCTGCCAAACAATAACAAACCAATTCAAAATTGTTTCATTTTCGAAGCTGACAAAACGACGATCCTCCTGGTAATGCAGGTGAAAGTTAATTTTCACGTTACAGTCTCCAATTATAAGTTTAATACATCATTCTCCATTTTACATTAGTTTTCGCCAATTCTGAGCTCCTAATTAAAAACAATCTAAATCACCATCAAATCACGATATGAAAAATAAATAAAGGAAAAAACAGTTGTGATTGTCATGTCAAATAATTGCGTTTGTTTTTCAACACTGATGATGACTCCAACAATTCGGTGCATCAAAGAGTGACGTCACTTTCATCAATGATGAAAATGTGGTGTAAATAAGACATGCCTATATCAAAATATTACCACTGTCGGATAATTAAGAGGTCAATGACGGTTCTAAACAGGGGGGGGGGAAAGGTAGAGGGGCATAATTATCCCCCCCCCCAGGATAACGACAAATATATTTTAAAAATTCTATTCATGGGAAAAAAATTGTGAAAATAACATCAACAAGAAAATTACAATAAAAAATGAATTATATGAGAAGCTATAGGTCACAAAAAATTGCAATAATTTTCATTTTGCGTCTACGTACAAGAATCATTTGCCAATGAACAATCTCTAGTTCATTGACATTTTATTAAAGGGTTTGGTTTGAGAAAATGCGAGAGAAAACGTCATGAATTTACTCGGCAACTTTGTTGGTACTTTCTCAGATAGCAGATTCGTTCACCATATATTGTTTTCGTACTTTTACATAGATCACCTTGTATACAAATAGGTAGGTAGCTAGTCTTGTGCGATCAGACGTAAAACCTAATTGTATCGTTTCTATTCATCATTTAATCAATCTACTTACACTAATTATGATAACATTCTTTTTTTGTCGTAAAACAATCAAATTGGATTATCCTCAAATGCTTCAGAGAGATAAAGCATGGGTCACGTAAACACACTTTCTAGCTATAGCTCCTTATCTACAACGGCATCGTCTCGAATTTTGGTAATGTTTGGTAGTTCTTTGATTCTTGCGATCTATCATTTGCAATATGAAAGGCGAACTGTGATTTTCGTAGCATGAAATTTATGGTATTTATGCAGCAGTTGAATTAAGTATTGAGATTTCAATCGTAAGTTTTAATTCAAAAGTTTTAAGTCGTTAGGGAAAAATGGTAATGCATGCAGCAATCATAAGGACTGTCATATCATAAGAAAAAAACACCTTCGTTAGCTAATTTTGCTTATTGTTTGTCAATTTCATACATGTTTGAGGTAACACAGAATTGTTTTTTTCTGTTATTCAGCAGTTACAAATATCTGTTTTGGATTTGATATGATTAAAACAAATGTAAGCAAAACCAAGATTACAAATGGTGGCGCACGGCTCATGCGCAAAGCAAATTAGTCATAAGTTTTATGTCGTCAGTCGTATGACTGTTTATGACACGTGTATGAACAGTCATATTGGAAAGTAATGACTGAACTTCTCAAGACTTATGACTTAATACTTACGACTTGAAACTTAAGACTTAAAACTGCTGCATAGATCCACCATTAGATTGCCATAGTAGTAGTGGGTAGTAATACTTTGATCTATGCTTCAATAAGATAAAATTATACAGGATGATTCATTTTTATCGCACGAAAGTAAACGTAAAACTATAAATTTCCGAGACATCATATCTAAATAATTCTTTTATCTATTCTAATGAAATATTTAGGATTTGTCACTTTATCTGAGGTATGTACAGGGCTAATTTTATTAATGTGAACCCTCCCTTTATCTTCTTTGTTTTTCATTGAATACAAAACATTCAAATTATACAATTTTTCATACAGGTTGCACTCATATTGACATTTTCGAACTTCGTTATTGTTTTTTGCAACTTTCGCGCAGATGATTTTTGATAAAATTGGTTTATATTCATCAATGCCACATCATGTTACAAAAAATACCTCAGGACCAAAATAAAAGAAAGAAAGTATACGACTTACCCGGACTTACCTACGTAAATTATCTGAAAGAAAGTAGGCAGTTATACAAATTTCCAATAATTATTTATAGATATTGTATTGTCAATTATTAATCGATAATGATGGGTTCGTCAACCGTTCAATTTCTATCAAGTAGTTGGTAAACATTGTCTCTTTACTTTGCTTAATAATCGAGTGGTTATTTAAATGTGGTCGTTGTATGAGTAGGCGGGATAAGAGGAAACCTAATTTGCATTCGTTTTGAGATCCATTTTTGGTCCACGAAACTATTTAAAATAAATTGGAGCCGTCGTTAATTTACTTTGTTGCGGAATTAGGTTTTCGGACGTAATGCTGATAAAATCAGGGTGCGCCGCGGTCACCCTGTAATACACGCGTACAGAGGCGCAACGAAAAATGTTTTTGGAAGGTTATATTGCAAATCACAGCCACATCACAGGAGATATGAAAAGTTGTTGAAAGAAACGGTGAATATAAAGTGATTTTGATAACAAAGTATAGAACCATCATGTGAATATATTCAACAACGGACAAGTCTTGTTGATACGGAAGTACATTATCAACTCTTTAAATTCAATATTTTTGAAAATTTTTGTGGATCATATTTCGAATTCGTACAACGGAATATTTTATTTTTTTTATTTTATTTCATAAGTAATCTACAGAACAGGCAGTTCCAATAATCGATTACAATATTAAAACTAAGTAAATCACCATTCTCAAAATAATACGATGCCCTACACTAAATTAACTCCAAATGACCTGAATCACAATCAAATTGAGAGACACATTTAGTTGAAATTGACAAATGGACTTTTTTCATTTAAATTGGCTTTCAGTTACAATTCTCATTAACTTTTAAAGAAGATATCTCAATTTAAATTTTTTTTCTGAATGTTTTTTCACTGCATTTAACATAGAAATCTATATTCCTCAAACAATTTGCAAGAGAAGGAAGCAATGTAATTGTTTCTGGAAGAATACAAGCGGATTCTTTGGATTTTTATTTTCTTGTTGTCATCTTCTCTTCCATGAATTTGATATCAATCTACTTCAAAATATGTTGTCCATTTTCAGTAAAGATATGTTCAGCTAATTTTGATTTGTTGATATGATATGATATGATATTCTTATGTTCTTTCGTCCCTACTTAGAGAGGTATCTTCGCTCCACCTGAATAGTATTTTTTTCCTATTTTGACATATTATTTGACACTTTTCAAAACTGACGTCGTCTCACTTTGCGTAACCAGTTGAGTCAAGTAAAATTTTATGAAATTTTCATCTCAACACCAGTTACGTAATAAAAATATAGATGGACGAACTCGACAAAGATAATAGTTCCTCGAAATCTACTTGAATCAGCCATTTTCCACTAATGCAAATATTAAACGAGTCTATTTCGTGAATTCCGTCACTGATTTATTATTACCATGATATACCGGGTGTCAACGGATCTATAAGACAAGTCATAGCTTCTAGACCATAAGGTGTATCAAAATGAGATTTGGTATTGGTAAATGGTATGTGAAGAGGAGAGTTTACACATATTTTTCACTTTCCGGTCACTTCCGGTTTCACCGAAAATGGCTCCGGCTCTAAATTTTTGAATGGAACACCCTGTATATTGTAACATTTTTTAATTTCTGAGACAATTCTAGATCAGAATGTGACATTTTCGAAAGTTTGTATGCCTACTTATTTTTTTCGGAGTCACTTTTGAAATTACATCTAGGTGGCTATGATCGGAAGTAAACTAATCTAAGGACCTCAGGTGATATCAGAAAATAACAATCGCGAAGTTTTAGTGACAAGTATGATAGATATGAATAAGACAAGTTGGCAAAATTACATTTTCGTGTCTAACTATTATTTTTCAAATGGAGACCATTTTTTGACAAGCACTTTCCGAAAAAAGGATATTTGGACGAATCTAACGATACTAATTTATTTGCGATTGGATTACAAATAAGAACATAAATTGAATATTACTGACGAAAATACTTCATGATAATTTATTTACTTTTTTCAAGTGTGCCGAGGATAGGCATGATGCATAATATTTTGCAGTTATTTCGATCAAGTCTTCTTGGGAGAACAAAACACTCACGTAGGTTATGACAGTGACATGAGCTTCAAGAGCAGAAGGTAAAATTTTCTTGATTTTCGTCAAATTTTAGTTTAATTTTCCGTCACTCAAAGTGAAAAAGTGGATATGTTGTTATTGTTTGGAGAATGTCTAAGAAATTCAAGGAATGCTGCTGAGTTGTATGCTCAGAGATATCCCAATCGGCAACATCCATCCCATTAGTATTTTCGGGAAATCGAGAGGCAGAACATAGGTTTATCATAAATGAGAAGACTGAGATTAACGTTCTTGCTATGGTTGAGGTTGACAAAACGGCAAGAAAAATATTGAGAGAAGCACGGATATCGAGCATTTAAATATCAGCTACATCAACATTTCTATGCTGACGATGGGGATAGACGAGTAGTGTTTTGTGATTGGTTGCTTCAAAATCATAGAGTGAACCCATGGCCACCTAGATGTAATTTCAAAAGTGACTCCGAAAAAATTAAGTAGGCATAAAACCTTTCGAAAATGTCACATTCTGATCTAGAATTGTCTCAGAAATCCAAAAATGTTACAATATACAGGGTGTTCCATTTAAAAATCTAGAACCGGAGCAATTTCCGGTGAAACCGGAAGTGACCGGGAAGTGAAAAATATGTGAAAACTCTCCTCTTCACATACCATTTATCTATACCAAATCTCATTTTGATACACCAAATGGTCTAGAAGTTATGACTTGTCTAATAGATTCGTTGACACCCGGTATGTTTCACTGATACTTCAAATTGACGGGAGAAATCAACTTGCCTGCTGAATTTTGAACATAACCTGTAGAACTCATGTATAACTAACTAGTCATTATTTTTGCTGAAGCAAATTAGTTATTTGTTTTGCTGTAGGCAGCAAAGTAGTAAATTGACTACCGCGGCTGATAGTTGAGCGAGGCTGGGAATTAATCCAAGGCAGTCAATCTACACTTTTCTCCAAATGTTATGAAATCAATGTTGTCTAATTTTTTTATCGAAAACCTCATCATTTTGGGTTCAACCAATGTCAGTATCAATTTTGATTACCAATTCTATTCAATTCACTTAGAACGTTGCACAGCAACGAACTTTTTCTGACTAGGCAGATAAATACACCTTTCCCGCCTGTTGAGTATAAGAGAAAAGCCACTTTCTATGCAACTTCCCAGACGCATCTTCGTTGAAAAAGTAACACATCGTTGCTGTCATTGTGAATATGAAAATCTTGATAGATATGGTTTTGATAAATGCAGATGATCAATACAATAGCAGCAAAATAACGGATGACATAAAGCTATTTGACACGAAATTTGTGAACATTTTGATTTTTGAAAGTTGGCATGGTGTTTGGTCGCAATAATTGCAATAAACTATGGAAAGAAGCAGCGATAGTGAGTTTGGAAACGTTCCTTACGAAATTTATAATGCAGCTGTTAGTACATACTGATAGGTATTCTGTTCGAATTTCAGTATTCGATATGAAATGAAATGTTCGGAATTTTATTCTACGAAGAAATATGTGTTTCATTGATTTGTTATTCTGAATGGTTACCGAAGAAATAGTGTACGCAACATGTAAAACATTTTTTTGGACTCGCAGACTTTCGAAGCGAGATATCACACAACACAGAGTCACATGTTGTTACATATAATGCGTTTCCTACAATAATCTTTATCTGATTTTGATGAAAAAATGTTGCTTGAACTTGAACATTAATAATGACTAGGTCCATATGAGTTCTACCGATTATGTATAAAATTAAGTAGGCATGTTGACTTCGCACGTCAATTTGAAGTATCCGTCAAAAGAAAATGGTTGATTCAAGTTCAGATTTCCCAATTGTTATCGAGAAAGCAGCACAAAATGCATTAATCTCTTCATCCATCCATATATTTACTACGTAACTGATGTTGAAATGAACATTTCATCAGCATCCAGCAAACACATTTACATCACAGATATGTCGCAGCGATGTAACAATATTTGCTTGCGATATCGCATTCTATGTCGCATAGACGTCGCTGTGAAGTCAGAGGGATGTTATTTTGTCCCACTCAAGTTTCCTCTATGCGACGTCGCTGCGATAAGTTCTCTGCGATATAACAGCGATATATTTATAGCAATGTTTGCATATATCATTTGTGCTGGAAAAGCGATGTGTTCTTGCGATAAAACTACAATGTGATGCGACATGACATAGCAGTAAAACGAAATAAAAGTTTCCTCAAACATGGTGTGATGCTAGGTACACCACTGACTTCTGATGCCATCTAATATTGATTATGTGTTGTGACGCCTGTCCAATCAATCGTCTTTCCAGCGGCGCTATCCTTGGTACCTAAGAATCTAAGAATGAGATCAGTTACTCATATTTGTATCAAAAATTATGTAGTGTGTGTCGGTGTGAGATATTAATAGTTTTTTTCTCAAGAGAGATATTTTCTTCAGGAATATTTTTTGTATCGTGTTAATTTTTGATGAGTCTGGAGGTCATTTGCAAATAAATAATTTTTGATCTAATGCATTCTGCGCATTTTTGAAAATTAATTTAATTAGTCGGAATGTTTATTGATGATGGCTACAATTACAATGTTTTTTTATTGTAAACAAACTAATATGTTGCTGGTCCTCGCGAGCTTTACAAGAAAAAGCTCATTATATGCGAGTAGAATACTATACTTTGTCCACGACTACTATTGTTTTTTATATGTGAATTCATTTTTGCCAACAGTTTTATCATAACTCATTTTACATAAAGAAAAATGATAATTGAAGATACCTGTTATTTTAATCATTTGTCCACGACTGTTGTACTTCCTCATGCAAAACGATAGCCATTCTTCACACCAGTGAATAATAGCAGTGAACAACCATTTTTCACTTACATGTTATATCACCCTAAGAACTCTAGAACAGTGAATTATGGTTATTGACTGCTATTATTCACTGGTGTCAAAAATGGCTACCGTGTTGCTTGAGAAAGTAAATGTATTATGAATGTTTTACACAACAGTCGTGGATAAATATCTATTTCACAATAAGATATACTGTGTTAAAATTTCACAAACGATAAGATTTCCACAAAATTCTTAAACACACGACATGTTTCGCTAACACAGTAGCTTTGTCAGGTGATATACTGGTACAATAAACTAAACTAACGTTGGCTTGCTTAACTTTTATATATCTGACTTTCCCAACCTGAAGGATTAGGTGGACAGGTACGATAAACCTCCATTTTCGGAAATTAGGCACAATATCTACATTACATTACGGTATACCGGATTAACTTGAAAGAGTTAATAACAAATACATACAAATACAATTTCGATGAGAAATCAGAGAAATCACCAAATTTCAAGAATGAAAACTATATGTGAGTGACTATTATAGTAGGTACTTACTTTTAAATCATAATGTACCAACAGGATTCCTTCGTCTTCTGCTGCAGTTATTGTGCATTGTACAACAGCACAATGTGATGGCATGAGCGTATTAATGAATAACCGAAAAATACGATTCGTATGCCAAAATAATTGTGAAGAAATATTTCAATCACTTGTAAACAAATAAGAAGAGTGAGGTTGTGTTTCAATGTTGTTCCTCCAGGGTCAGTCATTTGACAGTTCTTGCACGCAACCCACTAGTGATGTAACGGGCTTTGTTTCTGGGGCCCTTATATTGGCGCTCTGTTCAGGGCGGAGACTACTCTGGTATTTGACAGGGGGGTTTCTCGAGCGCCAGATTGTTTTTGAGGTAGTTTACTCTACCTGCTCTGCACAAAATATTTTTGTACAGATGCCCAAAGTTGCAACAGTGGAGAAAGGTACAGGAGGTATACCTACCTCGGTACCTACAGTATAAACCAGGGGTCAATGGTATTGAATCGACCTGGAATCAATAAGGAGCCAAGGGGAGTGTAGGCTTTAATTACAAACCCTGGGTTTAGCTTGGAATACTGGTTGCTATTTTCATTCTGGATAATTACAGGAATCAAAGCAAATATCTTTCAGGTCTCTGGTATTTTTAGGTTAGGCCTGGAAAATTATTTATTCAAACTATTTCATAGAGCCTACCTGGAGAATCGGAAACAGAATTCCAAAAGAATTAAACAGATTCAATTCCTATTCATCTTTCCTTTTCCTTCGATTTTCTAATTTTCTAATATCGGAATTTTTGTGAGGTTAATTATATTTTTCAATTCATGTCAAAATTTCATGAACCACAGAACACCGCCTGACGGGACTCAAAACACAGAGACACCGGTGCACAGGACTGGATTTCTCAAGGAAAAGAAGAAGAAGAAGAATTGACGACTGGCTGGTCAGTGTCAGTCAATAATAATCATCTGCAAGTTTGACAAATGAAAATATTGAAAATCATTGAATAGATTATTGGAACTATTCGGAACTGAAAACAATGACAACAGAAAAATAAATCTGAAATATGCAATCACAAAAACCGTTTATTCGCAAATACAAAGTTCTGGATTCTTTACGGGTGAGTATCGGTATGAAAAACAACAGGAATGGAATGCATCTATGAACAGGATGAATAATAATGGTACAAAACTTACATGTGTAACTGGAAATCACTATACATTAACATTCTGGCTTTGAATGAAATATGAAAGCACTAAGAGATCAGCAAGAGAACCAAGAGCTTGAAGAGCAGGTCGAACAGGTAGTGCAGACTCGTAGGAAAGAGAAGAGTAGAGAGTGATCCCTTAACTGTCTTCAGTATTTATATTCCCCCCTTGACCTCGATCCCTGACAGCTCAATCCTAGATTCTTATTGGTCGGAATCCTCAACTATGTCCGCAGGAACTATCATCCAAAAGCACATGTTCTTAAACTCACAAAAATGCGGAAAAAATGATATTAAATCCTATATGGGCACAGGAACAGAATCTACTACCCTTGCTAATGCTACTGAATGAATTTGACTGGAAAATATCCAATAACAAAAACGTTATGTAATAAACTGAAGAAAAGCTGTTATTCTATTAGATTCATGTCGAATCACTGCAGTTCTAGTATACTCTTAACATTGTACCATGCTAACTTCCATTCACACCTTCGATACGGTATCCTCAACTGGGGTATGAGTGCTTCTGTCCAAAGGATATTTCTCCTCCAGAAATATGCTGTTAGAATAATAGCTAAGCTAGGTTACCGAGATTCATGCAGATATGCTTTTGAACAGCTAAAAATTCTTACAGTTGCCAGCACTTATATACTAGAGGCTAGTGCATACGTTTACAAAAATAAATCCAATTTTCAGTCCTCTCGTCCAAAACATAACCACAATACTCGTTCTAAAGATCTAATATTACCAAACGCTCATAGAACATCTTTGTTTGAGAAAAGCGTAGAGTACAGTGGGTGTAAATTATACAATATGCTTCCAATGCATCTTAAGAATTCCCCAAATATTAATGTATTTAAAAATCAGCTGAAAAAAATGCTACTTCAAAGGACTTGTTACACCATTCAAGAGTTCATTAATCAACTAACCTGAGATCTTCAGCTTTAGCAATTGTGTGTTGTTTATATTATATTGACTTTTTAGTTTGTTTGTGTTATTTGTGTTGTATATATTACTTGACTGACTTTTAGAATATGTTACATGGTAATTATTTACATTTATACGTTATTTATATTTACTTTTAGACTTTTGACATTTTCTTTGTTTATTGTGCATTGATTTTTTTTTCAACTGTACTTTTCAACCAAAGAAATAAATATTATTATTATTATTATTATTATTGTTATGACCAGGTAAACATCCATCATTTCAACTGAAAAATTCGATCAAATTTCATATCATAAGCAAAGGGTTGAAAAATATTGAAGTCTCTAGGGTTGTAATGATATTTATCAGAGTTAACTATCAGGAAAAGCTTTGGGAAGTCAGGTATCAATGCATTACTCAGCTCTCTCAGGTTTTCAGGTTTCGAGCTTTTGAACAAGTGAAATTCAAGTAGAATCAGTCTCAGGTTACTTAGATATTAATCAAAACCAGTCTAGTAATGAAGCTTCATTACAGTGATGGTTGTTATTAGCCCCACAAACCCCCTTCGGTGCGCCTTCTATGATACCATATACAAAACACGAGGAATATGCTGGATCTAAAACGCAAAACGCAAACCCACCTAAGTTGTCGAAAATGGCATGACAAGTTCTTTAAATGGAGAGTGTGACTCATTGCGATTATTTTTATAGTCATTATGTTGTGCCTTGTGCCATAAATTTTTCGACATTATAAGTCGATTGCAAAAAGGGGTTTCTTGCTAAATTAAAAGCAATTAGAATAATGACATTACATCTATTGCGGACCGCGATTATAATTGGAAATGTCCGATCTTGGAAAGACTCTGCGACTCTCATGGGACATTATGAGTGATGCAGTTATACAGGGTGTCCCTATTTTCGGATAGATGCCTCACGTCGAACATTGAATTATATCTGATGAACATTCAAAAGGAGAACATGAAAAATAAAGAATAAAATCCTCCGAAATTGAGAATTGACATTCTTCTTCAAATCGGATGAATAATATGATGAATAATGATATAGAAATATGACTTATACCAATATATTCAGCATTGAAATGAAAATTGGAATGTATAGGAGAAGTATACTGGCATGAACTCTGATCTTGATGAGCTTGAAAACTTCAATTTCGGAGGATTTTATTCTTTATTCTTTATTCTTTAATTTCTTTATCACATAGAGAATGCGAATTCTCAATGCATTGCTTTATACGGGGCTTTATATAAATATATATACATTTTTGTATGTTCATAATTTATCTGAGAATATTCCTTTTCAACACTTTCATACCCAATCAGGGGGTTCAAACTTGAACGATGGAAACTTGTGATTTTTATAGACCTCTAATCGCAGATTCGTGATAGAGTATCAATTTAGAATTTCGTTCCACGCCCTGTATGATGATTCTTTTTCGAAACACGGTGTCACTGATTATCGATGGTATGTTAGTTTCAGTTTCTCTGATAGAGACATTTTTAAACACAGTGATATTTTGGGCCAAATCATCTGATTCTTCTCTACTATATGCACATAAAAAATTGATATAATAATGATATTTTCATTAATAAAATCGATGAGAGAAAATTCCAAATATGAAGACTTGTGTAATTAGCAAAAATTAACTAAAAGTTATGTTATGAGATGACATTTTTTGAGTGAAAATTCTTTCATAATAATTCCAACAACATTCCATTGAATCAATAATGATTAAGAAAATATTTTGTAGGTCAAGAAATAAGTGGGTAATTTTATGGATTCGTTAAGATAACCTTTAGACCAGATTTGAAATAATATATATTCTACATGGTGCGCCATCCAAAATATAGATTTGATTATTGAGAATTCATTTAATGAGTATGAAAGAACAATCACCCAGTATAAAACTCGTATCACATTTAATTGTATTACCAATTGGATATAACATTGTGGAGATTATTTGAATGTTCATCATAACTGAGCTGAATAATTTGTGTGTATTATGATTATATCTAACAAATATTTACGAGAACTGATAATGAAGACAACAGTTATTATACATCTAACTATGAGGACTTAATTATTGTTGTAAGTGTGAGTAATATAGTCTTAGGCAGATTGAAACCACCAGTTTATTTGCGCAAGCTTGTGATTTTTGCAATAATTGGGGGTTAATATGTTCAGTCTCACCAATCAGTGCTACTTAGACCAGGAGATATTGACATGTGACGTTCTCTGATTTTACACTGCATGCCTTTTTAGGGCTTTATAATTTGCGAGAGGACTGATAATGAATTATTGGCATTCAATTACGCTACTGTGTCGTTAGGAACCTAAATTAATTTTTGCAACACTTCTCATGCTTTTTTTATGTAAATAATAAGCGTTGTTCAAAATCGTTTTCATTTTGTGAAGAATTTTAGTATTTTTGTGCTTCATTATACTGCCTACCGTTGTAAAACACGGAAGTTCAAACGAACTGAAGGACTGAAGCGCTAATAATTGATGGCATGCAATCCGCAGCGGCCGAAAGGACTCAGAAGGGTTATGAAAAACTGAAGAAATTTAAAGGGGACTTCCGTGTTTTCAAATTGCATGCCGATGTGAAGTTTTGAAGTTTAAGTAGCAAAAACACTCCGGAAGAACTGACATGCGCCCCTTGTCTGACCAACGGTGGGAAATTTCGGGAAAAATATAATACAGGTTTTCCGTGATTCCAAACTGCAACACACCAGGATTTTGCTAAAGAAAGACATGCATGACGGAAGTTGCAAAAAAACAATTATTTTGGGAGAACCTCACCTGTCACTGGAGTAAGGTGGAGCTTGAGATCATCATCATGAAGATTTGATTTTTTTGATGGTACCGTAGAATGGGGATACTCAGAACATTGTTCACATACAAATACACGTGGCAAATTTATTGTTCATTGTAGGGAATCTTGCCCTATCCTAAAAGATGTATGAGTTGATGTTCTATAATTATACAAATATTCATCTTCGCCGGTTCAATCGTTAGGAAGATATTTGAAGAAAATATCGATGTTCCAAGTAACCCACAGATTTGGAAACTTGGAAAAAAGTCTCGTTGTAGTCAATTTGTCGTCTCGTGAGCATACTGGGTACATGAGCATTTGTTTTAGTGTTATCTAAATCACTCCGGAATCAGTTTTGTGATGAAGTAATCCAATAAATAAAATATTTCAAAGAGTATACATTATACCGAGCATTGTTATGAATGCATTTCATTGAAAACTCAAAAAATCTCTTGAATAGAATTCCTAAAAGCAAACTGGACTGGTAAAAATCTCAATTACCAAAAAAAATCGAAAATGAACTCTTCGATGGTGTTGGTGGGGAGTTTAGGGGGTTGTGTGGGGGAAGGTCTTATCAGGTATACCTATTATGATCACAAACAGAAAAGTACAATCATTCGCGTCTGTTCCAAGTTTTCGGCGAACTTTTCCAACATGACTTTTGTAATGAAAAAAAAAAATTGGCAACACTCTTCAAAATTGAGCGGTGATATCGCGGCATATTGCTAGTGAAATGGTTACTTAACATGAAGTTATATAGAATGAACCTCGTATACTGAATGGGTCATCTCTTTTGACATGAAGCTTTTAATCCTATTTTATTCTGTCATATCGCTGCTTGTAGCTAAAATATGACGAACAACATTCATAAAACAATATTTAAACCCCACTTATTTCTAATCCACTAGTATATAACTATACTGAACAACTATGCACGATACGATGTTTCAAAATGAAATCAGTTTTGTTCCAATTCACCCCGCAGTTCCAAGTGTCGCCAATCTACTGTACTCGATAAAAGGTTGAGTTTTCTTCACTGCACTGAATTTTCATTTCTTCAAGAAACTAATATTCCAGTAAAACGTAGGTATATCGAATAGGGGTGTTTGAATGCGAAAGGTGAGGTAATAGCAATTTTTTAGTATGTTGTTACTACCTATGTGCAATCATTTTTTGTTTTTTTGATAATAACTCAAAAACTGTGGCTTTCACGACAAATGATGTTCAACACGAAGTTAAAGAGGACAACATTCTCTACATTTATGTAACAAATTTTTGTAAGACACATATGTTAGGAGTCACAGCTCCGTGAAGTTGCACTATTTGAAAAAAAAAGTATTAAATTTTGTTATTTGGCTGTTAATACCTGAAATATTGAAAAATGCAAATCATATTGAGATAATTTGCGAAGAGAAAGAAAAGTCAAATATCTGGGGATATACTAGGAAACAAGTTAGTACGTCAAAGTAAACCAATACAGAATCGGCACTCAACAGGGATGGAAATGTTTTCAATTTTGTTTTCCAAATCAAGTTTTTAACTGAATACGTGTTAAATGCAGTGAGCTCTCTTAATGATAGGTTCAAAATTGGAGCTAATTTACAGTAAGGGGAATTGATGAAGGAAACAACTGATCTAATTGGAATATGTGGATTTTGGCCAAGCCATACAGAAGAGGAGTCGAAGGGCACATAAATGTATGGTATAACTGGTCATCGAACATCAACTTTCTTGATGTTCGATGAACTGGTAAACCAATTTACAAAAAACTTTCAATGATTCTGCAGCTATTTTCAATTCTTCTGTTATGTTACTTATGTAATTAAAATTTTTGTGGTCGACCGACTTTGGGTTTTTCGTATTTTTCTTTGAAGAATTTTGGACCACTTTGAGAAAAATGGATGGTTTTCACGACTAGTTTATTTATACCTACATGAAAATATCGATATGAAATGAGTACCTGTATGTGTGTGTTTTTGAATGTGAATATTATCTCGAATATATTCAGTCCAATAGGTACCTACCGAAAACGTTGGAAGGTCGATAAAGGTAGGAGATTTTTCTATTATTTCAACACATGACATAAATTATTCAACGCTTCTACCACAGTTCACAAAATATACATATACCTTTTACTTCGATTTCGTATCAACGTGACTAGATAATCCACTTAAAAAGTTACATTAATTACACATGCTCGGTTTATGCCAACCTATAATATGGAAATGGCTTTTCCTTATACAAATAAAGCTTAACCTACATTACTTTTCTATCATTAGGTTAACATAGGTACCCACTTTGTAAATAAGATTAACTCAGCTGAAACAGTAATAATTGTAATTGACAAATATGTAATTCATCTATCAAAATAAAAAAATGTTTTGAAGTATTCAGTAATGATCAAGCAATTATCATTACTACTTATATATATATATTGATGCCAATTATGCAACATTCAGGCGTTTGGTGAAGAAAACTTGTTTGTGTCATCAGAAAATCAAAGAACTACTTATTTAGTAGATTTGTGAATGACCTGATTCAATCAGTTTCATTTTTCTCTGGAAAGTACCTACTTATACACATATTATTCTAGTTTGAAATCAATTTGGAATGTGATGAAGTACTCACCTGTAACCAGTATTCAATTTCCTAATAACTCTTTTCTGCTATAGTGGTGTATTTATTAGGTAAATCAAGGGAGAAGGACCATGGTTTGACGCTTTTACTTCCCATGGTAAGAAAATACTTATGGAAAACTTACTCATACCATACTTCTCCACTATAGACATAAATCATGATGCACTCAGTGTATATCCATCCTTGAATGATTATATACACATGATAAATAGAGACGAAAACATTCAGTGCGGAAAAAGTTCCAGCTCGTATCGCACTACGACACAAACTTATTTTAGAATATTCTGATAGAATGTTCTCAGAATGATCATGGAATATGTTCATCCTGCAACAAATTTTCCATGAACATTCAATTTGAAATATTCTCAGAATATTATTTTCGAATATTTTGAGAATATACAGAGTCGTATCAAAATATGACCCAACCTATTATTCGCTAGCCTCAATGCTAATTATCTAACCTAATGAACTGTTGAAATCTTGGTATCAATACAGGGTGAGTCATGACTAACCAGCCATAGCCTAATGGCGGATAGCGGAGGTCAAGGTGAGTTGATATATATGTGAAAAAATATTTTTTGACTATTCTTTACAGAAATACAGGGCATTATTTGAATTCGGGGCAAAACTTCAATGAACGATATTTCAGGAACGTCTCGATGTTATCGGCTGAAATTCACTAGCAACTTACCTCTACTGACACTCCACAAGTTTTTTTTTTTTTTTATCGATTGGAGCGCACGAAAGGGAATCCCTATAATGTTCAAAGAACATCGTGCGTTCCTAGGGAGGATAGGGACAGGAGGTAGGTATTGGAATTTTTTTTGAATTTTTGTTGGGAATACTTCCACAGGCAATGAATTCCAGAGCCTAGCCGTTCTATGGATGAAGGAGTCTTGATAAAGTGCTGTTCGACATCTTTCCAGATGACGTACTATGAATAAAAAATTCCAGATCCGGACTTGGAAGACTCATTTTCTCTTTAGATGTCAGAATTTTGACCTTCTGGATCGGATTTTTCGGAAACTTTCATCAGAATCAGAAAGATCAGGAAAAATACTACAAGTATGGCTTCTCAATTCCTACGGCACACTTCGATCGTTTTGGTAAAAAAATATCGAACAAAATACCGATGAATTTTTCTTCGATTCCGTCCGGGCATATCACTCTCTAAATTCGACTAAAAGTAATTAAATCGAATTGTTTCCTGGAATGATTCAACAGCAGACTTGAGAAAAGGTATAATTCAATAAAAAATCCAGGACCGGACTCGATTTTGGATAATAATAATTATAATTTCCGAAAAAGATTTGTCTGGATCTTAATATTAATGAAGATTCTCGAAATGTCCTCCTCCAATTTCTATACATTTTCTGCATCTTTTCGGGAGATCTCTAATGGCGTCTCCAATAATAAGCCTATTATTTCTGATTATATCTGCAGATGTAACTATCCTCTCCCAATTTTCAATTGAAATCTAACTTCGACTTGTGATAATGTGAAAACATTGTATTCAATAAGAACAATTGTTGCTTTGGTAGCAGATTTTTTTTCGAATCAGATATACGTGCCAACTTTTACTACATGGAGGGATTTTGATTTGAAGTAATACTGAATATGATTTCATTTCTTGTGAACTCTCCCAATCAGCAAATCAAATTGTGAGTTTAGTAGTTCATCGATTCTGAATACACATGAAAAGAAGGCTGTGATATAGTAGTGTATGTCATTGACTCGATTTTTGACGGTTGTTGAAACTGTCAAATGACATCTAGTTCATTGTTGATAATTTCAAATACATACTGTTACTAATTTTATAATTTCATATTTCATTTCATATCTTCAAAATGCCACTGCATTTCAATAACGTTGAATATGCAGATATTATTTTTGTATACGGTTTTTGTGATGGCAATTCAAGAGCAGCATTGAGAGAATACCGAAGAAGGTCCCCTGATCTCACAGTTTTGAACTATTTTCTTTGGGGGCATATAAAACAATTGGTCTATCAGACTGAAGTCAACACCAGAGACGAACTGAGGGAGAGGATAGTTACAGCTGCAGATATAATCAGAAATAATAGGCAAATTATTGAAAGAGCCATAAGAGGTCTCCCGAAGAGATGCAGAAAATGTTTAGAAATTGGAGGAGGACATTTTGAGAATCTTGATTAATATTAAGATTCTGACAGGACGAAACCGAAGAAAAATTCATCGGTATTTTGTTTGATATCATTTTACCAAAACGATCGAAGTGTGCCGTACGAATTGAAAAGCCATACTTGTAGTATTTTTCCTGATCTTTTTGATTCTGATGAAAGTTTTCGAAAAATCCGATCCAGGAGGCAGGAGGTCAAAATTTTGACATCTAAAGAGAAAATGTGTTTTCCAAGTCCGGATCTGGAATTTTTTATTCATAGTACGTCATCTTGTGGAGTGTCAGTAGAGGTAAGTTGCTAGTGAATTTCAGCCGATTACATCGAGACGTTCCTGAAATATCGTTCATTGGAGTTTTGCCCCGAATTCAAATAATGCCCTGTATTTCTGTAAAGAATGGGCAAAAAATATTTTATTATATATATATCAACTCACCTTGACCTCCTCTATCCGCCATTGGGCTATGGCTGGTTAGTCATGACTCACCCTGTATTATTAATCAATAAAGTTCGTAACGCAGTGGAAAAAGTGTCAGGTATGTCTGTCTCGCAAGGTAAAGATCTTAAACGCCCAGGTAGGTAGCTACCGCCCTATATCACTGCTCAGTGTGGTGGCTAAAGTAGTGGATAAAGTTCTTCTCAGTTTGATTGAGGCCCATGTCGAGGAATTGGACCTGATCTCTGCTGAACAATTTGGGTTTCGCAAGGGACATCGCATCGTCATAATGGATATCGAAAAGGCTTTCGATACTGTCTGGCACGGAGGTTTAATGTTCAAGATGTCAAAGGCAAGAATGCCTATTTTCATCATTAGGATTGTGGACTCATATCTCGAAGGTCGTAAAATTTTTGTGAAGGTTCATATAATGTATCTGGCTCTGGGGATTTCTTGAGGCGGGTGTTCCACAGGGTTCGTGTCTGCCTCCACTGTTGTACTCAATCTACACATATCCTTCCCTGTGTTCGAGAAGATGAGTGCAGCGTTATATGCCGATGATACGGCATTGTATGCGCACTCGTTCGACTCGGACATCCCCAGGACTCAGATCCAGATTCATCTGGACAGGGGAGTCATACCATATTTTAAGGGGTAAAAGATCGGCGTGAATTTCGCAAAAACTGAAGTCATTAAATTCTTTAGAAAGCCAACTGTCTTGCGCCGACCTTACAGGTACAGTACAGGTGGACAGGAGTCTGTCATTCAAAAGTAACTTCAACTATTTAATACAGAAAATCCACGCAGCGATCAGGAGCTTGTATCCGTTGTTGGCGAGAATTTCCTCGCTAACATATAACAAGCTCCTGATCTACAAGCAAATAATCAGGCCTCTAATGACATACGCCTGTCCGGTGTTTTGTAGTGCCTCACCTACCCAAATAGGTAGGTTACAGGTGCTGCAAAACAAAGTTCTTCGTATCATTACCAATGATCGATATTCTCGAGTGGCAGATCTTCACGAGCAGTTTCACAATATCCCGAAACCCGAAAGTCAAAGAACAAATTTTGAAGATATCGAATAAATAAAGATTCTATGTTCAAGGTAGTAAACTTACCTGCATTATCACTACCACCAGAGCTGAACATGGAATCTATAAGAAGAACGGATTGATATATAAGTCGGCCTGAACGATCTGTGAGATTCTCATCCAGAAAATCATGGCTCCACGGCAGCACCAAACATGCTGAAGTCAAACGCGTCCCTCTGCCTATATTTACCGGCCACCTCAGCCGCATCATTGGCTTAGAGGCCGATTCTGGGCGTGGCTACTGAATCAGGGAACATGAGTCCAAGGATACTGAGCACTAGAGAGGGTTTTTATTTGTCATTTTTCCTCGTAAACCTAGCCCAACTGGGTTCATCTCGGGGATTTCTCATTCAAGGGAGCATTGCATTACGAAATGAGATTCATTGACTAGGACTCTAATCACAGAACAAACACGGCTAACACCAGCAAAACTCAACATTGCGTGGAGAAATGTTTTATATGACTTTCATCAAATATGTTTGTTATGCTTGAAATTGTCCATGTAATTGAGAAAATAATGAATACATAACTTTGAAGTGTCAGGTTTCTTAAAATTCAATCACAATCGCATCTGCAACGAATCAAGCTTTTTTTAAATTTCCTTCCTTCTATAATAGGAATATACTAGAAATATTCTCATAATCTTCAAAACAGTGCATTCCGAATGTTCATAGAACGTCCCTAGAATATTTGTATCATATTCAGAGAATACTTATTCAAATATTCTCGGAGAATATCCTATGAACTGGGAATGAAAACGGTATTAGTTTTTATTGAACTTCTTGTTCTTAGGATGCGCATGCATACAGAATGTTTGTCAACAATTAAAATCAAATAGGACACACCCTATGTATGAACAGGTTTTCGAATTATCCTCGGAATACAAAAACCTACATAGAATATTCAACTCAAATTACTGCGAATAAAATACCGAACACCCTGTGACGACGCGTGTTTCGCTAATCAGTGAAGATACAGAATTAAAAAAAATCAGTGGCGCACATTTTATTGGCAAGAATATTCGGTAGGTCCCCCGGGACGCGAATGAATTTCATAATTCCAATTGAATTATGCCTATATCAGCCCCTCATGACAAAAAATATCTTTGACAAATTTCAAGAGAATCGATGGAAGGACATTCAAGATACTCATAGACTCATACATATAAAATTAATTTCTTATTTCATCATGTAGAATCATCACCTCGATTGTTTGCGTATTATTTCCGGACACCCTGTATATTATTCTTTGGAAGTATCCAAAAATTTTCAAATTTCAAAATGGCATTTTGTTAGGCATACAATTGGCAACTTTTCCATGATTTAACCGACCCTGTATCTCTTACGGTTTACGAGATCCCAATGATGAGGCTCAAATTCCAGCCACCCTGTACACATTTTTCTGGAAATTCGAATGCGGAGAATAATTGTTGAAGTCTATTTGATCATTGACGTTGAATACAGATTTAGAATTTTTGCGTCTCTTTATTTCTAATGATTCCATGAGAGATTAAAAGTACTTCTTCAATCCTTCAAATAAGAGGAATTGAAGTAGCCTTTTATTTCCTGAAGTGAAATTATGTTTAGGAACTACACCGTCATGGTGTCATAATGACTCAATAAGACATCATCATTGTTTGATAAAGTATCCGTAACAAGAAACTGAGGTAGTGAATCAGATATGGTATATTTAAGTGAACATAAACGGAACACTTGTGTGCTCTGTAAATTCTTAACAAACATTACACTCACCACAGGTGTTTTAGAAACAATGAATTCGCCATCTTGCATTTATTAGATTGTAATGTGTTTACATGTCTGCTTTGAGTTGTATGAATTTTCATACTTTTTTTGTTGCGATCATCACTTTCCATATGAACACAGTGGTGGACTCACCCATTAAGTCCATTTGGGCCTGCATTTCAGATATATGCAGGGATATAAAAAAAACAAGTATGCCTATATACACAACTCTTAAACTTACGAAACTTATAAGTTTTTCAATGTTTAATATGGATGTTCCAAGAAAGATTAAGCCTGAAAACAAACAAAACAAGAATTACTAGTTTCACTATTAGTATGTCCATTGACTTACCTATTTATAAAAAATCTCACACACAAAGATGTGTCCACTTCTATGGACCAATATTGGATTGTATAACTTACTGCCTAATGATCTAAAACAAATTTATTATCTTCTCAAATATAAATCTGAAGTCAAAATGTTCCTACTTCGCAACTCTAACCTCTTCAAAATTTTCTGATTTGTTTAGTCATTTAATTGAAACGTACCGACACAATGTCTCTGAATATCTTGATGACATAGGAATATAAATGTTGGTCACTCACTGGGTATTATTAACATATAATTTTTGTTTTTCTAAACACGAGAATTTTGAACTCCCAAATTTTCTAGTATTATATGTAAAATGTTCTGACATAAGTCCATACGCTTTTCATACTCCTTGGAGGATATACAATACAAGCATCACGGTGCTTATATAGGTGTTTCCTCAATGGAGTGGGAAAGATTATAATTATTATTTATACCAAAATAATTTTAAATAAGAATTGTACCTACCTATGTTATGCATGTAATAGTACTACATTACTACTGAATGAATAAAGTCTATCTATCTGAAAAAAAAAAAAAAAAAAAAAATCATGGACGTCCAGTGGATGTTCCGAGGAGTGGAAGGTGAATTTTTATGAAATATCCTCCTCCTTTATTTCATGAAATTGATGTGAAACTCCCTAATTAATGCTGAATTTGGTTCAACAAAGCAATTTGTCGAATGGAAATACAGTTTCTCTTGAATCAACGAAAAATTTCATTGAATCAACAAAAATTGTATAGTTGAATCAACATCGACATTATTTTGGATCGACATAATTTGTTTTTGAGAAAACCATATATTTTGTTGATGGAATTGATATTATAATATTGATTCAATTAGACTACATTCTCGATTTGAACAAGCTGCTTCCATGAAATAATCATGTATCTGGTTGATTCAACGAAAAATTGCTCAGTCCAACAAAAATAATTCAAGCATAAATAATTTGTTGATGCAACAAATCCTTTTTTTCCGTGACCTATAACTAGAGTTATATACGGGTATCAGATTGTGTAGTAAGAGCAAGGGTAAGAGTCAGTAGTACCAATATCTAAATATAATTGAATGAATCATTCATTCGAAAATGTCAACTTGAAGCAGGCAGGTCAAAATCATTGGAGTAGAATCAAAACAATATGAATCCTTGATATGCCCTTTTATAGTATGCAGAAGTAGTATTATAACGATGGAAATAAAAGGAGAATTGGAAATTAATCATCTGAGTGCGAATCGAGAAAAAAACAATTTGCTTGGTCGACAATATCATCCAGTTCTCAATAACAATGACTTAAAAGGAATTATATCCTTCCTCAAAATATTTATTATCCGCTTTGTTCCATGTTTTATGAACTTGGATGATGGTACAGGGCCGGCTTCAACCGATATCTATGATATCAACCGGAAGCGAACAATCATCATCTAAAATACAGAGGGTGCTCCACTTTATAGTTGCAGAACTTTCACAATAAATTGATAAACCTTATTCAAGTTGAAAGAAAAGATTTTTTTTTTTAGACGGCAGAATAGCGCAGTGGTTGAGGGGCTTGACTACAAATCAGAACATCGAAAGGTTGCTAGGTTCGAATCCCCGACAGACAAGCGAATTTCTATCTAAAAAACGAGTTATGAATTTTTATTTTCGAAGCCTCGGTCGGAGATGATTGCGCACGATTCGCTGTTGCGTTCCAATTAACAGTGCTGCTCCTAAGGTGGTGTATGGAGATAGTAACAAAGCTTACACAAAACACACATAGGCTTAAGGACCTCTCGTAAGGTCGATGGCCAGTTGGTATGTATATACATAACAACGAAGTTCATAATATACTACTACTAGTTTTAATTTACAATTACTATAGAAAACCGTCCAACAAAAATAAACGCGTAGTCTTTTTGAGCTGATTTTAATACCAATGGGATCGTTAGGGCAATATCAATGTTTTTATTACGTATTGACCAGATATTAATTTTTCAAATTTCCTTTTGAAATATGAAATAATGTTCAACTATCTGAGTTGATCCATCTTGCAGTGGGGTGAAGATATTAGGGCAAAAAGGAAACCTGACACTCAACTCCACCAAAACTATACTTTATTCACAATTGGGGGACATGTTTCGAAGCTTCAAAGCTTCATCATCAGCAAAAGTTTGGAAGGAAGTACTACAATAAAAGACAGAAAACTACGTCAGGCAAAACGTCCAAATAATGAAATTCAAAGAAAACTTCACCTGTTCTAGGAAACAAAATATTCCACATGTTGAAAAAACAAAATCACAATTTACATATCAAAATATTTAGTATTGTATAGAGAAGGTATCGCAATTGGATGCGGATCACCTTCGTCAATTTGGTAGAATGAACATCATTATTATAGTCATTGAGATTACTTTTTCAAAAATCAAATGAATTCAAACATTACTGGTATAAAAGGTACAAGCTTGGACAGTGCACCATCAGAGAAACGAGGCAAATAGTGTCAAATATCGAAAATTGTATTTAAAATAGAATTTCTTTGACATGAAGTGAAGGATGACATAAAACATCAAAACGGTGGCGCTACAGAATTTTCTATTCCGTACAGAGTTTTGCTTTGCCTGACGTAGCTTTTTGTCTCATATTGTAGTACTTCCTGTAACAAACTTTTGCTGGTGATGAGGTTTCGAAGCTTCGAAACATGTTCCCCAATTTGGAATAAAGTATAGTTTTGGTGGAGTTGACTGTGGGAGTTTCTTCCTGCCCCAAATAATGTTCAGTTGTATAGGAAAAATGCTGTCGTGTCAGAACTCTACAGAGCGCACCGCTTTCCAGTGAAAACTGAAAAATCAAATTTGACTTTTTGGTGTCGATGTCGTATAGTTCATTCAGGATACCTGCTATGATCACTGGAATACCACAATTTTGGCATCATTTCAATCACAAAGATCCACGATGTTCCACGAACATTATAGGAATTTCCTTTCGTGTGCTCCATGAGATAAAGAAAAACCCTTGATAGATTTCAGACACATCCCAAGGTATGTTGAGTATTTTAGTTTTTAACAATAACAAAGCGAGACACTGAAGTGTCAAAATGTTTTTTATTTTCAGGAATTGATGGAAACCGTTATATATATTTCTTCTACGAATTGCTCACTTGGTAATTCTGTATGAAATCTAATTTGCCTTTCAGGAGGCGTTTTTGAATTACTATTTGAGAACAATTTTGTTTAAAAAAACTCACCCACTCTGTATCTCGGAAGCGAAGCATTTCATGTTCATGTTCATAATATGGACTTTCTATATCTTGCTTTCTATGCCATATTTTGCTGAGCGTTATCTTCCTACAACTCTGAATCGCCCTGTATACGTCTGGATCAGATGTAAGTCACTATCTCCCTGTTATCATAATAAGTCACTATCTCCCTGTTATCATAATATACATATGATACCATAAACAGTATGATACATTTTGACAATAGGATTAAACGACAGCTATAACTATAGTTATTTATTATACAAGGAAAAATTTAGTACATTTTAGCTCCAGGTAGACACAAAGAACCGTGAGCTAAAATTTAATATTGTTCCCGTGTATAATACACTATGTTTTTCTGTGACAGGAAGAAGGACGAATTTATATTGTATACCTTGTTTTCAAGCAACACACTTCTATATACTTTGATAACAACTGTCACCGTGACTACCGTCAAATAATTTTCGAGTTTTCTCAATACAACGTCGTTTCTTTTCCAAACCAAATTTTCTATATACTGTATAGTTGTGTATTATCTCCCTAAAATACATTCTAGAAAGGTTTTTATTGATAAATACATTTCAAAACATATTCAAATTTAATCGTCATTTGGCAAAATATCTCGAATCAAGGGAAGTAGAAAAAATCGCTCGAGCCAATCTCTCGCGATTTTTTCACTACTTTGATTCTCGATTGTTTGCCATGAGAATAAAACTGTTTTTATCGATGAAAACATTATCTCGTATGTATATTTACCCCTGAAAAACAAATAGAAGATTGTCAGAAATAATCATCAGTAATCCCCATAAATGAAAAATGAAATCAAAATATCACTATCAGAATAACTATATTGTTTATATTATTTCGTTCTTCATAACATTTTTATGAATTAGTCTTCATAATTCGAGAACCTTTTGAAGTTGGATAATATGAAAAACCCTATATCAATAGAAGCAAAACGTCATTGTGCATCCAGTTAATGAAGAATATACAGGGAATTCCTTTCGAACAAAATATGACTTTCAGGGATTTAAAAAATCCCCACAATAGAATTCTGATCACACTTGCACATAAGTTTTCAGTCTCACTTTTGAAATCTCATCATGTAGCTTTGGTGAAATTTTCAGATTTCAAAATGTTGGAGACATATTTTTGAATTGTCTAGTGCAAACTCGAAATTTTTTACAGAAACGTTATAACTCCAAAACGGTTTGGAATCAGTATTATGAACATATTATCATTAAGATGAAATACTTAGCGGAACACGTGGTGAACACGTGTCGAGGCGTATAAAAAATCGGTTTGGTTAGTTGTAAACCTGTGTAGTAATAGTTATTTGTTTTACAATAGGTAGGCACACTGCCGTGTGAAACGAAATTTTTTCTGCAAACGTCAGTAAAAGTATAATTTTTGTCGCATGCTGTCAGTGTCTAAAATGTCAGTTCATGACACAGGAATTCAGCCTCGGCAGTCAATCTACTACTTTGCTGCCTAGTTAAACAAATAACTATTTCACGAAATACAACTTCTTGTACTATTTTGGTACATAATTTCTTCTCCAAATGTTATGAAATTAATCTTTGGTAGAAGACCACAAAGCTCAAAGTGGAGTGGTATTGGAAGGAAGGAAGGAAAGCTCAAACTCATCTCCATACAATTTAATGACGTTGTTAAACAATCAGGGACATGGTCTCAGAAAAGACCATTTTCTAATAAGAAGTTTTGAAGTTGAACATGTTTTATGAAGTTATCTAGTCGCAGTATACAGGTCTCTCGAATTGCTGGGACATAGAGCTACCATGCACGTATAATAGAGGTCAAAATAAGTTGATGGATCAAATTCATTTATGTACCAAAATGTACCGTTTGTCCGTGAGACGAGTTCAAAGTTATTGATTATTTGGGATTTTCTCTCCCCGTTTCTATAAAATGAAAATATGAGGATTATTTCAATATATGTGTAAATCAGATGATTTGCCCCAAAATAATACTGCTGTACTTAAGAAATTTTTCTATCAGGGAGCCTAAAAGAAAATTCCAGAAGCTTTGTCAGTGACACGTTTTTTGGAAAAATGTTTGAAGAGAAGAAATATATATTATATATTGAAAAAATATCGAGTTTTTACTTATCTTTGGACGTTTCGGGAACAAATCTGCTCCCGTTCTCAAAAAAATAATGCAAAATATTGTTCTTCGAAAATTCTTTCCTTATAGTTTGAAACCTCAGTGACATTCTGATTTTTTTTATGTTCTGGTTCCCACGAAAAAGGATATCCTGTAATGTTCAGAGAACATTGTGAGAACCAAGAGAAATGAGGTAGGAATTGGTGTTCTTCTTGAATTTCTGGAGGTTATATGCCTCGGGGAACACCTCCCTTGGCAATGTGTCCCAGAGCCTTGATGTTCGTTGGATGAACGAGTCTTTGGAAAGAGATGTTCTGCAGGTCTCCAAAGTGACCACGAAGGGGTGCGAAGCCTCAACTCGACGGGTTAATCTCGCGGGGACTTCCAAGGGAGGAACAATTGTTGATATTTCAGAAGAGCATCGTCCATGAAAATATCTATGAAAATATCTATGAAATAAAGCCAGATCGCCAACTTTTCTACGGTGTTCCTGAGAAATGAGGTTTGTGAGCGAGGCATCACCCACGAGACGAATTGCCCTTTTTTGGACAGAATTCAAAAGTTTCACGGTATGTTTGGGTGCTGCACTCCAAATATGGGAACAGTAATCCAGTGCCTTATAGATCACGAGCAGCTGACTGGAAGTGAAGTGGCTCCTGGCTTGAAACAGAAAACCAAGTTTTTGGGATGCACTTTCTGCAATTGATCTCACGTGATGTAAGGTTATTGCCGAGGTTATTGCTGATAGTAATTCCAGATGTTGGCATGTGGATGAGTGATGATGTTAGTATGCAAATGTTTTTATCAATTGATCTTACATCTATTATCTTCATGTTCAGTTTTCAGTAGTGAATACCATGTTCTATCTATACCAACTGAACAGGAAGCAATGCTTTTGTCTCCGTTCACAAGAATGCAAGCGGATTCCTTGATTTTTCTCTTTCGGTTGTTATCTTCCTCCCCTATGATTTAAATATAGTATCCCACTCTGCCATATGTTGTCCATTTTCAGTAAGGGTATGTTCAGTTAGCTTTTATTCATCATCAGAGCCTGACCCTCACCCCCTGACATTCTTTCAGAATATTCTTAGGGGTGGTGATAGAGTTCTCAACTAAAACTAAAATTTTGTAAATTTTAGTTCGAATTTGTTTATCTCTGAAATCATTGATGACATGACTTCCGCTTCCAGCCTCGAATCGAAATCCATGCAAATCACTCGCAACCGGTCCTGTCGCAGGTGATAAACTGCCCGATAGCAGTGAATGCGGCGCCAGCAATAGCATAACATTTTTACTTCCCTATATGGAGTACCTGTTCCACGACCTTGATTGCTATTTTATTGAGATCCACGTCGATCGCATTGTAAGGTCGCTGCGAGTAAGTACCTTTTCGGTTTCGGTCCGACCTCTGCAAAAAACGCTCAATGCCATGGGCACGGATCAGCAGCAGTGACTCAGAACCGATCAATCGAGAACGGAATCAATGAATCATGAAAGAACAAGGATTGTGTTCAAGATGGTTAAATACTTAGACAATGGACTTCAAAGTTCGAGTGCGCTTTGCCGTCTGCATAGCTGTTTTTTTATTTTATTTTTTTTTATCGCTTGGAGCGTACGAAAGGGAATCCCTATAATGTTCAAAGAACATCCTGCGTTCCTAGGGAGGATAGGGACAGGAGGTAGGTATTGGATTTTTTTTTGAACTTTTGGAGATTATATGTTGTTGGGAATACTTCCACAGGCAATGAATTCCAGAGCCGAGCCGTCTCGCTAGCCGTTCTATGGATGAAGGAGTCTTGATAAAGTGCTGTTCGACATCTTTCGAGGTTGACAACGAAAGGATGTGCTGACTGGGCTTGTCTAGTTCGTCTGATTGGTATTGCTAGTGAAGGGATGATAGCAGAGATTTCCGAAGAACATTTCCCGTGAAAGTATCGATAGAAAAGTGAAAGGTCGCCGACCTTTCTACGGTGTTCCAATGATGTCAAAGAGTGAGTGAGTGTGGCGTCACCCACCAGGCGAATGGCTCTCCTCTGGATGGAATCTAAGAGCATCAGCGTATGTTTTGGTGCTGAACCCCATATGTGGGAACAGTATTCTAGAACAGGCCGTATCTGCGCTTTGTAGATCATGAGAAGCTGTTGAGGTGTAAAGTAGCTTTTCGCACGGAACAAGAATCCGAGTTTTTGTGAAGCAGCTTTTGCGATGGATCTGACATGATTATCCCATGAAAGAGTGTTGCTGATGGAAATACCGAGCATAGATATGGTGGGCTTGATGGGAATGGTGGAGCCAGACATGATGTTATAAAAACTTGAGGGAGGACTTTCAGAATTTGGCAAGCCCATCTCCAGCCTTAGTGTTGCAAAATTCTGAAAAAGAACATATTCATCCAGTTCCTATAGTAAATTTCAACGCACTAGAAGTGGTTCGTAATCCACTATAACATGTATGTTTTGCCCTTCTCAACCCAGAACAAGTTTAAACTTCAAATTAGAAGGAGCGATTTACATACAATATTCACAAGAAAAGGCTTTAATCATTCACAAGACACACAACAACAAAGTTCAGTTCTTCTTGCGCCAATACGGTTCAGTTTGCCATTCAAATCTTTCGCTATTTTAGTGAGTCGCTCACTCACAATTATTGTAATTTCAGTATGTTGCTCATTCATTGGTCCTTCGAGCCGCTGCATATCAAGTCTTCTGATATTGTCGTACGTCGCTCATTCGCAACGGATATTCCAGTGTGTCTCTCAGTCACAAAACATTCGCGATACCGTCATTCAAATATCCCGATATTTTATTGCGTCGCTCATTCACACCTGTTATTTGAGCGCGTCACTCATTCACATAACCTTTGAGGCACTGCCATTCAAATATTTTGCTATTTTTGTACGCCGTTCATTCACAACTGTTATTTGACTGTGTCGCTTATCCACTTTTTCTGCTCATCCACTCATTCTTTGAAACTTTGTTGTTGCTTAGTTGAAGAAAGTCTGAAAGTGCAATAGAGTACCTGTTCCACGATCTTGATTGCTATTTTATTGAGATCCACGTCGATCGCATTGTAAGGTCGCTGCGAGTAAGTACCTTTTCGGTTTCGGTCCGGCCTCTGCAAAAAACGCTCAATGCCATGGGCACGGATCAGCAGCAGTGACTCAGAACCGATCAATCGAGAACGGAATCAATGAAACATGAAAGAACAAGGATTGTGTTTAAGATGGTTAACACGCCACGCTAATTTGGAGAAAAAAATGTACCGGGTCCTGTGGGCCAGAATATTTTTTAGCCGTTATCACTTTATTTGAAATTGTTTTAGGTGAAAGTCATACAACAAAATGCTTGTGTGTCCACCTATGGTACAGAAGGCTCAGCATTGCGATATTTTTACTAATGCATAGTCACTGGGTTTCCACAAAGAAAATCTGAAAAAATATATAGTATCAGACGCTTTTATTCAGATACTCTTCTTTTAAAAAATTCTCATGGGAAAATCTGAAAAAATAAATGTTCATTCTAAGTTCATTGTATTATTCGCCATGTCTCTGAAAAATAAAAATATCCAGGCCAAATCAATATGGTATAGTGACACGCCAGACCTATCGATGGTCCCATTTGAATACACGGTAGATCTGTACCAGCCACGGACACATGACCGGTAATCTTTTTATACCTGTGTCCAATATGTGTACACATGGCAGAGAATTGATATGTCCTCTTTGTCCATATATGGTACACATGGCAGTTGAAGTGTTAAATACTGAGACAATGGAAGCATTGGTACAGGAATGTGGAAATGCCCTTGAGATATTAGCAGAATCAGAGGAAGTTGAACTGATATGGGTCCTGGGTCACAGTGGGGTGCCCGGAAACGAAACAGCAGACGAACTTGCTAGGACCGGATCCGCCGATCCGTTTCTGGGACCGGAGCCTGTAATAGGCATAGCAGAGCAAATTACGTCAGCCCTCGATGAATGGACGGACAAGGCACTAGGAGAATACTGGAGGAATATCACAGGTTGCAGACAGGCCAAGGAATTCATGGCCGGTCCAAGCAAATCAAGGAAGGAGTGGCTGTTTAGCAGAGACCGCCAAGTACTCTGTCTCCTCATAGGAGTACTCACTGAAAACATCATGCTAGGCAGACACCTATCACTTATGGGAATAGAGGACAACCCCACTTGCCGCAGATGCGGAGAAGACCAGGAAACGTCACTCCATTTCCTCGGCGAGTGCGAGGCATACGGAAGGCTGAGATTTGAAATCTTTGGAGTAGACAAACTCCAACAGGAGGACTTGATTATATTAGAATGGACATACTGGCCTTCATCAGAAGGTCAGGGAGATTCGTAAAGGAAATGTAGGTGAAGGAAGCGTAGATATGTTTAGAGCAGGGGTTAGCAAAAAGGGCCCATCGGGACTCACTTGCTTGGCTACAGCCTCCCCACCTACTACTACTACTACTACTACTACTACTACTACTACTACTACTACTACTACTACTACTAGACAATGGACTCTTCAAGTAAAGATCGAGTGCGCTTTGCGATCTGCATGGCTTTTAATGATGTTATAAAGATGGAGGGAGGTCTTTCAGAATTTGACAAGCCCATCTTCAGCCTAAGTGTTACAAAATTCTGAAGATAAACATATTCATCCAGTTCCCATGTCAATTTCGGAGCCCTAGAAGTGGTTCGTAATCCACTATAACCTGTATGTCTCGCTCTTCTCAACCCCGCACAAGTTTCGACATCAAATTAGAAGGAGAGATATACATACAAAATTTACAAGAAAAAACTCCAATCATTCACAAGACACACAACAACAAAGTTCAGTTCTTCTTTCTCCAACACGGTTCATGGCCAACAATAACTTTGTTTTATCTCTTGGAGCGCACGAAAGGAAATTCCTACTATGTTTGTGGAACATCGTGCGTACCCAGGGAGGATAGGGGGAGGACTTTAAAGCCAATTCAACATTATTTTTTATATCAAGCTGAGCATATTTTTACTTTAGAACTATATTTTTTGACGTTTGTAGAAAACATTTTGTTTGCAACTCGAGCGCGAAATACTACTAGCATTTCGCGCTCTAGATACAAAAAATAACTATTTTTATTCAAACTTTTAAGGTCCGTATATAACTTCGTAACGAAGTGCGATAGACATTCTTTTATATGAAGTACTGACAATATTTTTGCTCACCCTGAGTATATAAATCCGCCTTCGAAATACGTTTTTTGACACATATTGATAACAAAATCATGAAATAACGAGACATAACGACACGGAATGAAGTACAATAAAAACTCCACTATTTTTATGGAACATATATAGGAGTGTATCAGTAAATATGAACAACTTGAAATTATCCAAATTAAATAAACCATAAACGGTTGAAAATAGCCAGCCTTGAGGATGCACCATGGAAAAATATTCGCATCCTGATTCTGCATCACATGCAGCAAAAATATTGGAAAAAAATCGAAAAAAATCAATTCGAAAAGTTCCGAATTGAAAAATTATTATTAACCACCCTATATATTATATTGGAACATGAAGGTAAATCAGATATATATCACACATCTGTGTCCCGAATTCCATAATAGGGACGAAAGTGATTTTTGTAAAATTTTAACTTATGAATTATATCTAAACTGATTGTGACAAACTCAATATCATTCGATAATATGATATAATACTTTACAGCTTTCTCTGAAAACGTGGACAAATCTGGAATATATTCAGATTCTCAAAGCCTAGGTATAATATTGGGGATTTTGTATGTTCTTATTCATAAAGAGCCATTTTTCGCGGAAACTGTTCACTTTAGGGCATTGAGACAGGAGGACGTTGTGGCATAAATGTTTGGGGGGTTAAACCCTTACGAGGCGTTGAATGCTCCTCCACTGACATGTCCAAGGAAATTGATCAAGAGCTCTAAAAGTAGTCATTATTGGTGATGCAGTGTGTACGAAGAATTAACTCCGTAGCTCCGACGGTTCATGAGATAGTAGCAAAAACAGATTTTTTTTGTATTTTTGACGCCCTGTATCTTGTTAAGGGAAGCCCGGAGAAAAATTCCGAAAGGAAAAAATATTCATTTTTTCATGAGCAATCTACGGTTTTCCGTTGTGACACTTATTTGTTAACACCCTGTATAATAGTCCAAGATATCAGAATTATCGTGTTCTGCAGGTTTCTTCCTCCTTCATGTTGATATTTTGGTCACGTATTCATGTTCATTACTTAATAACCTTTTCATCATACAGGATGGCCCATTTTCAACTGGATAAGGAGATTTTGAGTGATAATAGCATAGATAGGAAAAAATGCTCAGATCGGTCGATTTTAGTTTGCACCTCCTGCTAACAATCAAAGTCGTTTGCAGGTTTTTTTCGTTTTGTTGAGAGTTCGGGGGCACAGATATAATATTCATTTTAGTAAACTCTTTATCATGTTTTCTGTTTTCTGATAATTGATGATTATTGATGTCAACTCTACTTGTTGGATATTTATGGAGGAGCAACTATTTTGGATACCTTCTGTATTGAATTTGTGTAATAAATTTGATTCGAAGAAGGATAAATAGAAAATTATTATTATTCCTATTATTATTTATTATTATGATTATAAATTATTCTTCGTCTCTGAGATCCAGTTTCTTTTTCAATTATTGATTTGATGAACTCATCTGATAAAGAGCTTGCTGAAATGAATATGATATATTATGTGTCCCCGAACTCTCAACAAAACGAAAAAAAAAAAACTATTTTGAATTCTTGTTCACCCTGTTGATTTTAATGTACGTCGTTCTGGGACACCCTGTATATTGATGGTCGTTCATATTCCAGTGGTGTACGCGGATTTAAAAAAAAATCGCCTCTTAGCTCCGAAATACACCTTTTCCCCCTCTACATTTCAAAAAATGAATTCGTGAAAATTGCGTCATAAATATAGTTATAATCTAATATTTTTCTCGTGTATAATACACTATTTTTTTCTGTGACAGAAGAAAGGACGAATCAATATTGAGAAGATATCACATTATTTTGGAATGTGAAAATTATCGACGTGAAATTTTAATTTTTAACAGTAGGGACACCTGCGTTGTAGGCATCTTTATCATTCTTTTGAAGTAATCAAATATCTCATGTCACTTCTGTCAGTCTGATTCTGAGATTTGATTTCAAAAAATTGCGAATTTAGTGGTTGTTTAGTAATATACGTAACCGCGAAGTCGAATGGAAGATGAAAGAACTTATTATTGACTCATTTTTCGGAACTATAGCACAACAAAAGCCATCAACAGTGTATATATATGTATGTATGTACAGTATGATGCAAATGTATGGAATAAATTCATTTCAAAACCAGACGACTTCCGAAAAAATCCAAAAACTAGACTTCGGAATTTTATTAATTGATTTATTTTTTTAAATAGGCGACCCTTCGTTGTTCAATTCTCAGTAGCAGACCTCTGCAAGATTCAGTTAATCAAATAATAAGCCATTTTAATTTCAATTTTCTTATGCAAAATGTTGACTGTTGAATAGACGATCCGTAGACCTTTCAAACGAGGTGTCACATGACCCCTGTTTTCATTTGAAAAAATCGTTCCTTACGTCATTACTCCAACACCGGTGACGTAACATCTCTCATATCGATATCGTGAGATGATGCTTCAAAAATGAAACCTCACGTGTTTTTGGAATTTTTTAAAATGTCGCCCATTCCTGAAATAATGAATTTATTCCATACATTTGCATCATACCGTATATGTGATATATATCCGGGAAAAAAGTACTCACTTTTTCCCACGGGAAAAAACGAATTTATGAAAAGTGACATTGTATAACCTGCCAACAGAGATGAAATGCTAAACTTTTTTCCCGTCACAGAAAAGAAATTCATGAGGGTTATATTGCCCGATTTCAAATGGGTCATGCTGTTATGACCGAACTAAAACAACTCGGGTACATACAATAATTGCAGTGGAACAAACGTTCGGTGAATCATCTTCTGGTGGATTTTTCTCGATTCCTTGCGGTTCGTGTCAAGGTGGGCCGAGCAAAGAGAGATATCCAGGGCGCCTTATAAGGAATCGCGGCGATAATCAGTGAAAGTGTCGACGCCAGAGTCCATGGTCAAGTGGAACTCTTCACCTCTGGCAGTCTCTTCTCGATCTCATCGGGTCTCTTCTAGGATGTGAACCTGAACTGGATGGAGTGGTCCCAGCCCAGCTAGTCGACAAGTCGACAAACGTCTACTCACACCATTTCCATCGGTGGCTCTCTGAATGGGCTTATATCACAAAACATTTTCATTTCATAATTCGATAGAACTCACCCAAACTAGCTCACCACCGCAAACCGTTTCTTGCTGTGAGCTCCCTACGTTTTATAAAAAATTATTGTAATCCCCGATTTATCGGACCTCTGAAAACGAGGCGATGATGTAATGTCAAAACCCTAATACTGAAACAAGACTATAGGTCGCGTGCACAATGACCGACCCTGGAGGCAAAATATTGAAACACAACCTCACTCTTCTGTGAATTATTGAAACACAACCTCACTTTTTCATTTGTTTACAGAGGAATCAAAAGGTTGAAATAGTTTTTGTACAATATTTTGGCATACGAATCGTGTTTCTTGCGTTATTCATTAATTCGAGCATGCCTTCGCATTGTGCCGTTGTACAATGCACAAAAAATGCAGCAAATAGTAATCTCACATAGTTATTATTATGAAATGTTGTCATTCCTTATTAAAATTCCTTCTGCCTTCTGCCACTTCTGCAATACAAGCTGATACTGCTAATAGATTGAAAATGTCTACAACACACACGATCGTCAGCATGTCAGACCAGTCCTCCCGATATTGATTGCATGAATCCAATCTTCTTGTATTATTCTAGAAATTTCAGGTATATTTCTATTTGCTCCTATTGCAGAAGGAATTCCGATGAGAAATCAGAGCAATTTCAAAAATGAAAAGAATATGTGAGTGACTATAGTAGGTACTTCGGATTCCTTCATCTTCCGCTGCAGTTTTTGGGCATTTTACAACAGCACAATGTGATGGCATGAGCGAATTGATGAATAGCGGAAAAATACGATTCATATTCCAAAATAATTGTTGAAAACTATTTCGATCACTTGTGAACAAATAAAAAATGTGACGTTGTGTTTCAATGTTTTGCCTCCAGCGTCGGTCATCTGACAGTTCTTGCACGCAACCCATTCCGGACAGAGATGAATGATACATGATTTCTGACAGAGTGAATTAGCGCGAGATCACAGTTGAAAGAATAATATATCAGTTGCCTCAGTCTCCGTCGGGCGTTTGGTATTTTCTTTCAACTATGGCGAGATGAGGTTTCTACGTCATAAAAGGGTCCGTTTTCAGAAGGTACTATTATTTATGTCCAAAACTAAAACATTCCAGTTAATTTTTCGATCGAATTATGTCGTCAATCATTATTTATGTATAAAACGATCATTATAAACATGGTTTGAGTTGAAAGTTCTACTAAGGTGTACACGCCCATTCACTCGCATACATGATGTCACTGACGGTAATTTTGCACTTTTTGTCGAAAATTTTTTTTCGGTACTACCATATTTTTGTCTGAAAAACACGAATTTGATAATGACAATGTGAACAAGCCACTATTCATCGAGAAATTTCAAGAAAAAGTTCGAAATTTCGCCTTCTTTTTCCCCTTGTGTTGGATGCATTTACAGCTACTGGGTCTTCTTATTTTGTCATTGAACACTTTATATACTCATGATGTACTTCAATGGCACATTTTTAGATAGAAAATTCAACAGAAAATATGATCGTTATGGAGAGTTTTTCATATTTAGTGAACAAGCATACCAGACGACATAGCCTTGCCAGATGACGGCCATTTAATCAATAGTCAATCAAAATACGGGATGTCAAATGTCAACAGATTGCTTTTGAATGACATTACACACGCCTTTATTTTGAATTATATCCTTCCTTCTCTTCACTAAACATGGATAAACCACAAGAAAATCATATTTCTAGTTGACTCATATGATAGAAAAAAATGTGTCCGTACATTGTGATATATATAAATTGTCCAATGATGGAAGAAGAAGGGCAAATTGTTCTGAATGCGATCCAGATGGCGGAAAAGAAGGTGAAATTTGTAACTTAATAGTGAAATATCTTGATAGATAATGGTTTGTTCACATTTTCATCATCAAATTCGTGTTTTTCAGACAAAAATACGTAAGTACCAAAAAAAAATTCGAAGAAAAGAAACATCGCATGATGAGTGCAAAATTACCTCACTGACAACACCAAGAGCGTTCCTACGGGAGCGGGGTAATCCAATGTTCTGCGTGGCATTAGCCTGGAAAGTAGTTGTTTTTCTCTATCTACCATTTTTATTCATTTCATGAACATTTGTGGAAATGACTTTGAGCTTCTTTGTATTTCTTTAACCTTTCATTTCACTTTGAGCATTGTAACTATTTCGTAGTTGAAGTATTGAAAAGGTTACAATTTGGGCACATTTTTTGGTGGTCGTTTTTTTTGCCGGTCAGTGTATTTCGTCGCTGATTTGTGGCTGTAATATAGTTTGACAGAAACTTTAAAGTGGCTGGCGAAGTCAAATTACGTACTGAATTGTGTACATAATCGGAAAAAATTATGTAAAAGTGCGGTAATTATTTTTATCTACTCACTGCATCGAATGATAGCGTTGGCTCCCTCATTTGTGGACACAAACCTGTCAATTTACTCCCACGGGAGGAAAAAATATTACCTCCCGTGGGAGGTGAAATGAATTCGCTTCAGCATGCTTCATTGGTAGAGATATATGCAAGATTTGTGCTACCCAAGTACCTAATCAGTGTGTCCATCACTACTATGAAACAAATAAAAATTTCATTTTCCAAGGATCTGATATACACTTCCTCATATAAAACTCAATCGAAACTTCAAATAAAATGCAATAATTACATCACAATAAACTAATTCAATGTGACAAAAGTGTCAATGTCGAATTGATTTTCGTTCTGTAACCTTGGATCATGTAAAACCTTAGATCATGTAATAGATTGATTTGGATCGAAACTCGAGAGATAGACCGCTTGAAGCACAATTTTAAGATCGACGCTCTCAAACTCTCAAATATATGTGTTCGTGGATAAAATCATATATATATATCTTGGGAGCAGACGTTCATTTCCTCCCATCGCCTCGCAAATGCAAAATTCGCTTGTCAAACAAAGTGTCACTTTTTTTTTTTTTTTTATTTGAGATAAATCGCATCAACCATTAGAGGTTATTAGCGATGGAACAATAATAACATTACATTAACTTACATTACATTACAAATCAGAGTTTACAGTGTCTATATTTCGTTCAGGATATCAATTGACTTGAGAAATTTCATGAGATTCAGTATGTTGTTTCCTTGAAGATTTTTCTGAAGGTCATTCGATAGTCCATTGGATACTCTTTGTCGCTCAAGCCCGGGACATTCAGAGATGATGTGTTTCACCGAGATGTTAACTCCACAGAACTCGCATCTGGTGGCTTCCTCTTTCCTGAGGAGATGTTGATGTGTTACTTTGGTATGTCCAATGCGTAGTCTCGAAAGGATAACTTGTTGTCTTCTGCTTACACCTTCTACTCTATTTTTGACGATGTTTGGGTTTATTTCAGTAAGAAAGTGTCACTTTTGATTCTAATGAAACAATCTACTATTATTTCGATTTCCGAATTCAGAGAGCCACCGAAGGATACGGTATAGCTAGACGCTTGCGACTGGTCGCTGCGGTCACGATACTGACGGCCATACGGGGTGATATCCATCTGCGGGTGTCACGAAGTGAACTTTGTTCCCTTGAACTGATGGAGAGTTGGAACTACAGGATACAAAAATACTCTTTGTAGGTTAACGAGGAAGTTGAATATTCATTTCTCCAGATTTTTCTGGGATTTTGTTTCCTAGAATTTTTCTATCCATAGATACGAGGAATATTGGATATTAGTATTATTCCTATATGTATATCAAAGTATTCAGATGGTTTGATCCGAAATGTTACTGCGTTTGAAAATGATTTAAAATTGTCACTATTTGAGAAGCTGACACATAGTCAGTGACACCTTGTTTTGGAAAATGTTTGAGGAGAAGGAATATATAGGTACTGTGTCTTCCATATCATATCGAATTTGTTTTCGGAGAACTATTATGCATGAACGATAACCTGAAAATCGGTTTTGACACATGTTACTTTATTACTGATGGCTCGGCGGTGAATTGAAAAAAAAAATACTATGAAGATGCAAATACTGGGGTCATATTATATAGAAATATATTCATCAGATGCTCAAAATGCATTCAGATGAATTATTGTAGAATGCAGATATATTCCAAGGAGTGTGTTCCAAAATGTTAGAATGGAATTTGAAAATCGATTATAATTCTGATGCTCAAAACAGAATTGAATGCATTTTGAACATCTGATCAAATAAAATATTATTTTAACACAATACAATTTATTTATTCGAATATATTTTAGTACCACCCTGTGTCTCATAAAAAAAAATTGTACAGGTGAGACAAAAGAGAAAGGGCCATTTGACATTTCAAAGTAAGGGTGTGTCACGCCTAAGGAGTGACTTCACTGAAATATGGTGGTTCTAGTTCCCCCTAACCCGTTAGCCTTAATAACCTTTGTGTCGTTTTTCTAACATCTTCATTTTGCGAGATATTCGCATTGAAATTTTCCAAATTTACACCCTGTATAATAAATAGCTAACGATGAAAAAATATATAGGTACTGATTACTCGCAGTGATTCACGAGAGTGCCAAGAAATATTCGCCATAGGTCGTATTATGTTGAATGTACACCTCAATAAAGCTTGATAAGAGCAAATGTCACTCCAGGCTGTTGTTCTTTGTCACCATTTTGATATTTTTATCTCGTTGCAGCCATTAACCTCCGGGGAATTCAACTGTTGGATTACTTATAACTTTCTACTATTGTACAATTGGCAATTGGCATTAAAATTCTCGACAAGGCTAGACCTAGACAAAACTAAAGATATATGCATAGCTGACCAGTAATTTAAGGAGTGTTTTGCTTGAATCTTGATCGATGCCTGAGGCCTGAGATTTCGAAAATACCCAAAAAAGAATCATAAGTGCATCAAAATTATCGATAATTTAGTTTAGCAGAATAATATGACGAAAGCTATGCAGTTTCTGAAGGAAATTTCACACCTCTACTACAAAAAGAGTTCATATGGATGGATACCCCATCGATGGTTCTTTAAAATGACGTCAGACTATACCATTATGGTATCATTTGAGAAGATGAAGTTTCGAGTGGAAAAACGTTGTTTTACTTTTTTGGCACGTATTTCAAGCTACAACAAAAAAATGCGACAGTGTAGCATACTATTTTGATTATTGCGAGGCGAGTTCATGGCTCTCTGAATCAATAAATAAAATTGGTATTCTGATTCTGACAAATCAAATGTCAAACGTGGATCTAGAAAATTACGAAGTTTTCAAAAATGTGATAATCTACAGAGTGTCCCATTTGGAAGTGAATGTACCATTGGCGAAGGAAACGAAAATGTTTTGTTATCTCCTGGAGCGCACTGAAGGGAATCCCTATAATGCTCGAAGAACATCGTGCGTAACTGAGGAGTAGAAGGAGAGGAGATTGGTATTGGATTTTTTTTTCAACTTTTGGAGATCATAAGTTCTTGGAATACTTCCTTTGGTTAATAATTCCAAAGTTTTGTCGTTCTATAGACAAACGAATTAAGGAAAAATGTCGATCAACATATTTCAAGGTTGACGATAAAAGGATGATAGATAGATAGATAGATATTTATTGATCTTCTAGGTGTACAGCGGTGATACAAATAAGACATCTCAATTTCAAAACAATGTGGTGAAGATATACATTGAAAGTCTTGCACAAATACAAAAATATTGAAAAGAAAAACAAACATATAAGTTAATTCACTACTTTAAAAACGATACCCAAGTTAATATAGTATATTATCTAACAAGTATTATAAACGTCCTTTTAGTAACGTGTAGTTCAAGCACGAGCGGAGCAGAGCGGAGCGAGTGTTTAATAAACGAGTGTCTAGAAGAGTTTATAAACGCGTTACATACTATGATTTTTCTACGAACTCCGAAAATTACATTTACATACCAGCAATTCCTGCTAACCTACAAAATAATTCGAAAGGAATGGGAATTCAGAACATAATACATGCAACTGCATGTAACCAGCGAGACATGTATAAGTGCTATTGGTTGTAGATGTGTCCAGTCCTCGGTCCAGTCCATTGCTTACTTACCTTTGTTTCACGTTTATCGTGATGCTTAGCGCAGAATAAATAAATTGTTTGAATAATTCTGATACAAAATTCGAAAATAACAGTTGCAGTCAATACAATTGACAGGCTAGACATGTCTCAAATTACTGAAGCTGTGTTTAATGAACTGCGTTGCCATGGTAATGTGTTTGAGAAATCGTGTTGCCATGGTAACGTGTTTAATATTTTGAATAAATCATAGATCGACAATCCGTGGTTAATCGATCATTTAGCGTGGTACATATCCGTAAGCTAAATGCCATTTTAGTTATGTGAGTAGAAAAAAGTATCATTATTGAGCAGCAGCCCTTAGGGGAGCCATATATTCTTCCATGGAATAGAGAGCATTTGAAATTAGGAATTATTTCAAATGTTTTTTATAACTGTATCGATTGAGATTTTTCACACATATAAGTAGGGAGTGCATTGTAGAGATTCACATCAAGAGAGTTTTTGCTACATTTATGCAATCTGAATTTGCTTGGCCTGAATAATACAACAGTCAGGAAGATAAACGTCGATTTCAAGAGCTGATCTTGGAACAAAAATAAAAGAAAAAACCATTAGCGTATTTTGGGTATGTCATCTCAACCCCTCTCTCATTTTTGTCGTTTTTAAAAATACTCTTTCGTATTTAGGCATTTTATAAAATATTTGTGGTATTTCGTGAACATTTCAGTCGGACCCACATTGTGAATAATCCCAAATACTCCACTGATGTGCGCCACATGTTTAAATTCAATTAGATTTATTGTGTACCAAGCTAATTCACTCATGCCCAAGTGAAGTCGGTAGTAAATAGATTTCACCACTGGTAGAACACATGTTCGAAACGACCTTTAACTTATGTTAATTGAACACACAATAACCGTTGTTTTATGTTGTGGCGTACCTAATTTGACGTACAATACGGAGATGAGATATGGATATGACTTATTAAGTAAGTACCTAGGTATTGCAAAGAAGTTGGCTAGATAAAAGTGCTAAATCTTTGGTAGAAGGCCATATTACTCAAAGTGGAGTGAAATTTTGCAAATACCATTTTGGTGGTATATGAAATTTCGATAAGATGAATAATTGTATGCGCACCCAGGGCACGGGGCCCTGCATTTATTGAGAACCCGTTTTTTCATTTATAAACTCGATTTTTCGACTATAGGCATTGACAACAATTTCAGAACTGGTAGCATCACATTTTTTCAAATTTAGAATTGACTCGGCCGTTACTTGATAGAAATCCATGACAAATTTTTTGGGATTGTCTCTCCTCGTTTCTATAAAATAAAAATATGAATATTATTTCAATATACGTGTAGTATGGACAAATCAGATGATTTGCCCCAAAATGTCACTGCGTTTGAAAAAATTTCCTATCAGAGAGCCTGAAAGCAAAATTCACTAGCTTGTCAGTGACAATTTGTATTGAAAAACGTTTGGAGAAGAGAAATAAAGGTATATAGAAAAAATATCAAATTTTCACTTATCTTTGGACGTTTCGGGACCGACTCTGCTCCCGTTTTCAACATAAGAAATGATTATTTCAATAGCAAGGTCGTATCTGTCTTGAAGCTTTTCAGTTTTCATTGTCAATGAATTTTTCTTTTAGGCTCTCTGATAGGAAAATTCTTTAAACGCAGTGACATTTTGGAGCAAATCATCTGATTTGTCCTTACTACATGTATATTGAAATAATATTCATATTTTTATTTTATAGAAACGAGGAGGGAAAATCCCAAGAAATTTGGAATAATAAAAAATAAGAAATTCAATGAGCTTATAAAACATAAGCATAAGTTTGAATCGTATCTCCAAAACCATACCCCGAGAAATAATTTTGAGTGCGGCACTGGATTCTGCGTAAAATTCTCTATGAATATCTCTGAAATTTTGATTGGTGATTATATAATTACAAACGTCGTCCGTCATATTGGATCCGCCACCGTGAATTTAAAAATTTTGACGATACAATTATAAATTCCGACCACAGAAACCCCTAGTTACCAATTTTGAATAGAATCGGATCATAATTATTACAGAACTCGTCCGCCATATTGGATCGCCCATGAATGTCCAAATTTTGACGGAAGAATCATATAATCTCCGACCCCGAAAACCCTCAGATAAAAATTTTGAATGGAATCTAATCATAATTAAAAATCTCTTTCGTCATATTGGATCCTCCATCTTGAATTCACAGATTTTGACGAGAGAATCATAATCTCCGACTCCGAAAACCCTCAGATACCAATTTTGAATAGAATCGGACCATAATTTGAAAAACTCGTCCGCCATATTGAATTTCCTATTTTTGACGAATAAATCATAATCTCCGACCCCGAAAATTCCCAGATACCAATTTTGAATGAAATCGGATTAGAAAACTCGTCCGCCATATTGGATCCGCCAAGAACAAATGAGACTCCTGAGTTTAAATAATCTAACTTGACTCGTTCATATGAACCCTCATCCTAGAATGTATATTTATTTTTCAACAATCGGAAACTGGGTAAATCTAAAATTGAGTGAATCGTAAATTGGGTGAATCGAAAATTGGACGAATCGAAAATTGGGCGAATCAATAATTGGTTGAAACCAAATGTTGGCACAACGACATAAACTGGGCGTCAATTGAAATGTTAATAGTGAAATTTGGCATCAAGTTTGACTTCTCGTAATTTCTAAAATATTGAACGAATTTTGAATTGCCGCCCCGATTCTGAATGCCTTTTTCATCGTCTTTCGAACCGTTCCTTACAACTTTTTCTGAATTGATCAGGACCCGTGATACAGGGTGAAACAAAGTTTCGTGCATTTTGAAAAGAATTTCTCCGCCCCCCCATTTTGTCGGAAGACCACGATGCTCATATTTCATTCAGGCATTTCATAAATAGCAACCATACCTCGGGACGTTTCCGAGTTTTTGCCAAAAACTACTGTGGTTTTCGAAAAAAAAAAATTTTTTTGCATTTTTTTAAATGGCCTGATTACCTGTTTCTTCGAAACGATGAATCAGTCTATTTATTGTCATGACTGACTTATTGAAAATGGTACTTAAATGAGTTTGGGTATATCCTAATCGTCGTAACCTGAAATAATAATTATCTGTACTGAATTATAGTTTACCTATATCACTATAATGATCTTACCAAATGATATTTTCCATTTCGACCCGATTTGAACGAGGCATCTTCAAATTTTTTAGGACCCGAATTACACTAACGTTTTCATGAAAATTGGCAATTGATATAACCTCTATGCATACCTACATTGTTTCAAAAATACGTTGTTATAGAAACAAGGTATCGTTGTTTGTTTTTGTTGATGAGATGTGTTGATTTACTGCTCACTAAGGTAGACAACTTTTATCATAGACTGCGGAGTAATAAATTATTGATTGTTTTTGAGTAACCTGGTATACATTACTGCTCCAACGCTTTCCTGAAATGCATAAAAGCATCCATTTATGGAACTTCTCTAAAATTAATTAATTAAAAAATACAAAAAACATTTTTTTTTTCGGAAACCACAATAGTTTTTGGCAAAAACTCGAAAACGTCCCGAGGTATGGTTGCTATTCATTGAATGCCCGAATAAAATATGAGCACGTGGTCTTCCGACAAAATGGGGGGGGGCGGAGAATTTTTTTTCAAAATGCACGAAACTTTGTTTCACCCTGTGTCACGGGTCCTGATCAATTTAGAAGAAGCTGTAAGGAACGGTTCGAAAGACGATGAAAAAGGCATTCAGAATCTGGGCGGCAATTCAAAATTCGTTCAATATTTTAGAAATTACGAGAAGTCAAACTTGATGCCAAATTTCACTATTAACGTTTCAATTGACGCCCAGTTTATTTGAATGTGAAATGATTGTTGATAATTCTCGTTTTGACAACAACGCATCTTTCGGGTATGTTCGGATAAGATAGGTGAATCGAAAATTGGGTGAATAAAAAATTAGGTGAATCGAAAATTGGGCGAATTGAAAATTGGGCGAATCGAAAATTTGGTAAAACGAGACGTTCCCTAGGAGTTTGGCCACTAACACCGTGAATTTTATATTTTAGATTATAATCGATCAAACGGTTCTGAAGGTGTGACGTGCATACATTTGCGGTAGGTAGGTACTCCAAGCGAGGATACTTAGATAATAATAGTTAAAATAAATGATTATATTTATGTTATTATGTTGAATGACGATTAAAAAGGTTATGTTTTGTTTTCTCGGAGAATTGATAATTGATTTGACTGTTATTTACATAAATAAGATAGGTCGAAAGAAACATGATGACAGACACAGATAAGTTTGATTAATTTTGACAGTTCAATGTAAACAATGTTTTATGGAGGACTATGCAGTGTTATCAGTACAATCACGCATTGCTATTGGTTGAAATCAGATTTTGTGAAAAAAACGATCAGTAGTGTCTTTGAAATATTGGGGTTATACATCGATAGCTTGTTGTATAATTACAAAGAGTGTCAGTTTGACAGTTGAAATAATCCGACACCAAAGTGGAAGGATAGGCGAGTGGATTATTTTTTTTTACTCCTTAAATAGAATCATTACTCAAATATCTTTTAATTTCATATTTTTTAGAATTTTTCGGTCGATTTTTAGGTGCTAAAATCATCAATAATGCCACGGTAATTTTCAAACGGATAGAAATTGACCGCGAATAAAAACTGACGTCACGATTTCGTAAGTAGGGACAGACCATAGCACAGTTGCCATGTGTTGAAATACGATTGTGAACTTCAGAAATATTAGTTTATTAAACATTCATGAATTCTCAATTATGTATTGTAATATTCCTATTTAGCAATACAAAATCAATTGTCTCAAAATGTTCCCTTGTGATTTTTGGCTTATTGCTTTTAATACATTTGTGTTAATAGTGATTATATTAATTCACACTAGAGGACATTTGAAGCAGTGAACGTGACAACACGGCGCGCACGACTTGTGGGCGTGGTCTTGTCATTTCGCCTCGTCTATGCATGCCTCGAATTCATTATATACGTGAGGCCGGATTCTTCGTCTTTGAAATATCAGCTGGATAAATCGAACTTAAGATGATTAGCAATCCGAAATAGTTTTGCATCAGCTGAAGGGAAGTGAAGACTGGATATATATGCTAGAAGTCGACTAGTTTGCTAGTTTACTTTATTCTTTTGATGTGAAGTTTCAGGAAACTCCCGAATTAACACTGAATTTGATTCAACAAAACGAATCAACAAAATATTTCATTGAATTGAACAAATATTTCATTGAATCAACCAAATAATTCATTGAATCAACCAAATATTTTTTTGAATCAACCAAATATTCCATTGAATCAACTAAATATTTGATTGAATCAATATCTTGTTATTTTGAATCAAACAAGATGATTGTTTGAGCCAATTCAATATCTCTTCATGAACAATTCATGGATGTGCTTGATTGAAGAAGATCCAGAGTTCATTCAAGACATATCTACTCAATTCAAACTTCGCTCTGAAACAAGATATAGATTTAGTCATTTCAAGATTATATTTTGTCGTGCATATATGTCACTTTTATTTGCTTCATTCAATTAAATTTTGCTTGATTCAACAATTCCTTTTTCTCCGTGTGTTATCTTCTTTTCCAATGATTTTGATATTATTCCACTCTCCAAAATGTTGTCCGTCTTTAGTAAGGATATGTTCAGCTAGTTTCGAAGGAACATAAGTACAATATAAAGAAAAGACACATCGACAAATCGAAACTAGCTGAACATATCCTTACTGAAGACGGACAACATATGACAGAGTGGAATAATATTAAAATCATTGGAAAATAAGATAACAACCAGAAGACGAAAATCAAGGAATCTGCTTGTATTCTTCTGAACGTAGACGATAGCAATGCTTCTTGTTCAGTTGATATAGACAGAACATGGTATTCACTACTGAAATCTGAAAATGTTAAATTCAAGATTAATTAATAAGAACATCCTGTAACTCATTTGATTGCCAACGTCACCAATTGTCACTGATTTGTCCTTACTACCGTTACCCACGTGAACACTCGATGGTAAACTTACTACACGTATATCGAAATAATATTCATATTTTTATTTTATAGAAACGAGGAGAGAAAATCCCCAAAAATCTGGAATAACAATGTAATTTGTTTGAGGCATAGATATAGATTGCTTCTGTTATGAGTGCATTGAGTTAATTCAGAAAGTGTACTACGTATTGCTTGGAAGTTAATTTTTTATCAGAAATTGGCAACCTCCAGTATTCCCAACATCATATGAATTCCAATCCCTACCTCCTGTCCCTATCCTCCCTAGGAACGCACGATGTTCTTTGAACATTATAGGGATTTCCTTTCGTGCGCTCCAAGCGATAAAAAAAATGTAGAGAGGAAAATTGAATCCATATGGATTTATAATTCATTTTGTCTATTCACTAATTGAAAACAATACATATCGAAGACAATTGAAATGAACACACGATGCATACTGTAAGAAGTGGGCAGCAAAATATAATTAGCGCACCGTTAATAAGAGACAGTAATTCAATACACCATTGTTCTATCGATAATGTTAGGTAATCAATTTGTCCTCTTTTTAGTGACAAGTTGTATACCAAGTGTCCCAACTACAATTCATTTAAAGTTGCATATAGTATAGACCAAAATTGATAATTGTACAAATGTAACTTTTTGTCAGTTTTTCTTTAGTTTTTTACAAGTTTTCTCAACATCATTTGAGAATATCGAGGAAAAAAAATAGTAGATTGTTTTATTAGGATCAAAAGTGACACTTTGTTTGACAAGCGAATTTTGCATTTGCGAGGCGGAGCGTTTAGCGAAGCCGAGCGAAAGCAAAATTTGCGAGTCCAACAAAGTCACTTTTGATCCGAATGAAACATGCTATTTTTTCTGCAACCGAAACAATTAACTCAAATAAACATGTGAAGTAACCACCAATGCCGTGCCATATGTATGCAATGCAATGCAACAAATATTGACAAATAATCCATGTGGTGAGAATATTCTACCTGCATTAACAGCAGGTTAGGTTTTCTAGGATGTTCGAATTGTAGTTTCAATATGAATACAACCACAGAGTGACATATTTGTGTATGGACCAGATGCTCTAATGGCAAATACCGCGCCAGTGACAGCTATAGGAACAAGACGTGGAAAATGTTAGGTTAGTGAGAATATCATCAACAATAAAAATAGCGATTATCTGTTCGCGAAAATCACACAATATCGTTGAATGAGACAAAAAACTATTGCTTGCCGTGATTATTCAAAAACAAGTTATCCATCCCGAGAATAACGAATGAAATACAGATCAAGCAAGTATTTGAATCTTGAAGACTTCCCTGATCAAACAAAATTACTTAGCTGAGATGTTTATAATTCCAATACCAAACTATAATAAGGTGTATTTATATCTCCAGCATGGGTATGAAATGCCAAATCTGCTGAAATCGGAAACAAATCATCAGGTATGCGTCTCAACCCAAATAACCAACCGTCACAATGTTGTTTATTCTTGATGACGTCCAGTACATCCTTTTTAGTTCCTAGGAGCTAAAGTTCAACTTTAGCTCCTAGGAACTAAAATTCAACTTTAGCTCCTAGGAAGTAAATATGTTGCCTAGCAACATACCCATTTTTGTGTCAGTAATAGAAACGTCAATTTAAGAGCTGATTTGGGTATCAAAATAGACGACTTTTGTGTCGGTTGCAGAAAAAATGCTTTACTTATTAGTTTGAGATTGACTTCTACTTTTACTGGTTTATGATGAACGCAGCATCAGAAGCTATTTACATATCAAGGGAGCAAAAGTATCCATTTCCTCCCGCGTGTAAAGTTTAACATACCTGGAAGAATATCAACTTTTGCTCCTGAGTTACAGGGTGATCCACGCAGGCCACACATTAGAAGTTTTCCAGCTTGTAGATGGATTATATTGAATCGCAAAATTTTGCTTCGCTGGACTTGCCACCTTATCAAAGAGCTCAGAAAATGGGAATGAAGTGAAAAATCCTACTACTGTTGAGCAACTCCAGGTGAATGAGAAGGAAAGAGTTCTTCAACAATTCGTAAGCTAGTGAGTCTCAGCAAACAAGAGCTAAAGCACTTCCGTCTGAGCTATTGCTAAAAAAATGGGTCAAGAGGAGACTGACACTCTCCTTCACCACTCTAGTAGGCCTTCCATCCTCCAAACCTTCATCACATATCAGACACTGGCGATCTGACATATTCGACCACAGAAAAATAGCTTGAATATGAAACTCAACCAAAAAAAAATTAAACTGAAAAAAATTGAACTGGAATTTTCGTATTTTGATATTGCAGTGAGGCAGGTTTATAACAAGTGAGGTACGCAGTTTTTGAAAGGTATCAGATTAGTATAGATGTAGTTTTCATTAGGTATTAGATTATTATAGAGGTCAGATAATTTATACGACAAGCAGATGATATTTCATCATTGCTCATGTAAGATTGAAGTAGACTGTAGAGGCCATGGCACCATATCATGAGCATATTTTTATATTGAAACTATCATTGGGCCCCAAAGATGTGTATACGACGCTATGAAAGTTAAGAGAACTGGAGATTTTTCCCACAAACTACGTACTTAGCCCACTCGACTGCCTTGGTTTTTCCAGACAAACTACGTACCTAGCTCACTCGACTGCCAATAGGGACTAAAAAAACATAAACAAAAGAAAGTTTAAACAATGCCAACATATTTCTTCTTTGTGGGAAATCAAGACAGTCGAGTGAGCTATGTACGTAGTTTATGGGCAAAAAATTAAGACATTTGAGTGAGCTAGGTACGTAGTTTATGGGCAAAAAATTAAGACAGTCGAGTGAGCTATGTACGTAGTTTATTGGCGAAAAGTCAAGACAGTCCAGTGAACTAAGTACGTAGTTTATTAGCGAAAAATAAAGACAGTCGAGTGAGCTAGGTGCGTAGTTTATATGAAAAAATCAAGACAGTCGAGTGTGCTTTTTTTACTTCTTTTGGCAAGTGATCATCTAGGAACTTGTAAATTTTTTAGTTTTTTCATCATATCTCCCGAACTATTGAATTCAGAGAAACATGTTATACGGATTTTTTGTAGATTTTATCAAAAGGAATAATTTTGGTTCTATAACATTTTCAGATATTTTCAGTTGTTTTCGAAATATTTGAAATCATCTAAGGATAGAATTTTCAACACTTTTGTTCCATCTTCCAATCAACAAAAGGAAACAATATTTCATGGTTCAGTGGAAGTCGATGAGCTTCATCTATCGATAATCTTTGTTTTTCAATATATCTTCATGGTACCCTATGGGTCGTTCAAATTTTTTTTCTCATATTTTTTACTTTATTTCCTGTACTATTGGGTTTACAGAAAAAATTATGGGTAATAATTTGTAGGAAATGTTCCAGTGGATAACTTTGCACTTCTGATAATTTTCGATTTTTCCATTTGTTTTCGATATATATTTCAAATTTTGATGTTTTGATTTTCATTTGTTTTTCCATTTTCCGATGGATGCACGAAAAAATGGTAATATAATAATTTGTTGCGTCATCAAAGAGGCATACGGTGCAATTTTCAAATTTGGATTTAGTCTATTGGTTCAGGAGATATGTCGTTTTAAAGCAAACCGTGTGTTTCGGAAAATCTCCTTGAAAAACCCACTTGGAATTTTCCGACCCTGTTCAATTTCAATAGGCTACGTCTCTTCCTGATAGAGTTTTATTTTCACACAAAATGAAATCGATCGGACCACTATTATTGCGATTTGTAGAGTGGTTACAAGAAACTTCCGGTGAAAAATCGAAAAAACCCGAAAAAAACACCTTAGAGTTTTCCGATTTCCTTTATATTTTAATGACATGATATTGTTTTGAGTACAATAAGATGGCGAAATTTCAAGTCGATATGTCAAAGGGTTCCGGAGATATATCGATTTATGATTACCACAGAGTACAGACAGACATACAGACAGACCACACACAAAAACCAAAGTTGCTCAAAATTCGATGGGGATCATTTTCTCCAAAGTAACTATACCTCTATCTCGCTTAGTTTCCGAGATAGCATTTTTGGCAAGGCCGTAGTATACTCCACTATGTATAGCGTCGTATAACAAGCATTCGCCGTAAATTCGAAGATAGCCGACAGTGAAGGAAACTCTTCTAACTATATTTTCTTCAAATGTCTGACATTTCTGATATTCGTTGCTAGGAAACTTGATTTTTCTACTTCGTTAACAAATAACAAGAGGCAGGTAAGAAAAACAATATTCTTCCTAGTTGATGTGAATATACTTAAGTACAGTGACAAGTCGAGAGTCATGAGTTAGATGCTGACAGAGGTGAGAATTCACATGGCTAGGACTCTTCCACATCAGGCAGTATAGTTCATTTCTTCGAGGAATGAGTAGATTTGGAATTATCTGCGAAAACCGACGAAAAACGCTATTTTTTGAAAAGTACGCAAATTTGGTCAATTTTCAACTGGTTCTCATCGCTGCGCACTCGTCAGTCCTACATTTATGAGCAGAATCAATTATATTTAGGAAATCTTATTTACTTTAACTTTCTATAGGGCGATCTCTTCGATATAACGTATAATTTCCGAGTTACGGGCAAAAAAACGAAAAATGTCCCAAAATTTTGCTATTTTTTGCGAATATCTCGGAACGCAGATTCGAATTCAGCACCTCCAAAAACATATGAACCCAAAGAGAAACCGACTACTTGAATTTTTTCCAAGTGAAAATACCATTTGATTGGACTATTCACCAACCGTGCGAAGTTGGGTCGGGCAGCTAGTCGTATCTAATTGTGTCAGTTCTATCAATTGAGATACTTCCACACACCTCTGTTAACTGAATCTCACCGCGTGCAATTAGTAGAAAACGAGACTGTGAACAATGCTCAGCTTGTATACTGTAGAAAAGACAAAGGATGATACGGAAAGAAAGTTCTGAGAAACATCGAAATCAGAATGTTTCAAAACTAACAGGTTGTAGTTTAATAATTGGGAATTGATTAGATTCTTCCAAACAAATGGTTTCACGTTCTAATTGCCTAATAATGGTAAAAGAACCTTTTATATGACATGAAATTTGGTGAGAAAATTCACACCTTTCCCCATGTAGGTGAGTATGTGTGGGTATACGACTATACTCATATTATATGTGAGAATAACGGTGAATACAAAAAGAAATATGAACGTGTTAATAAACATGATTTTTTGAGGGTCGATTAGCTATTGAAAAGGAATATTCTCAGATATATTTATGATCACAAAAAAATGCTTATATATATGAAGAAAAAAATTGAGAATTTGCATTCTCCATGTGATGAAAATATTAATTCTTTCTCGGTTTATTCAACAGAAAACAACTATATTGTTTCCTATCTATATGCCACGACGAACATTGAATTACATCTATTGAACACACACGATAAGAATTTGAAAACAAAATCTTCTGAAGTAGAGTATTTTCATTAACCTTCATACAAAGACATGCACATAATATCATTCTGAATATTCAACAGAAAACAACTACTTTCCTGGCTATTTACCACGTCGAACATTGAATTTTATCTGTTGAATATCCAAAAAGGGAGCATGAAAAATCAAAATCCTCTGAAATTGAGAATTGACATTATCAGATGTAATATCCCTAGGACATTGATAATAGACGAGATAATTTTATGGCAATCGAAAGCTTGTTCCTTGGTAACAGCCCGAGGCCGTCGGCGTTTTCCTTTAATCTCAATATCAATGTGAATCCTGCTTGTAATAGTAATAAATAAATAAATAGAATACTACTTTAAATATGAACGTGAGTTATAATACGTGACTCACTAGTGAGTTATGGATTATAACACTAGTGTGTTATTTGATAGTTTACTTGTCTGAAATGACATTAATAATGACAGTCATAACTGTCATGTGTTGGATAAATAGCTTTTCCAAAATTGTTTCTAATGCAACTCTTTCAAATAAAATGAGAATATTTTTTGCAATTCTGCAGTATCGGATTTTTTCCCTCACTCACCTGAGGTTGAGTTGAGAAACAGCTTTTTGCTGATAATCTCCCTATTCGCCATTGCAGATAGGTATAAGGTTTGGCAAAATATCTCTCTTCGATTTTTTGTTCTGCTATTTTCTTTTCTGCAAATGATGATGAATAAAGACGATTCATTATTATTATTATTATTATTATTATTATTTCATGGCGGTCATTGTATAAATAAGCACACCTAAATCGCCAACTTCGAGTAAAATAAATATAAATTTTTCAGTACACTTTCGGAAATTTGGTAAAAAAAGTGTTTTGGCCGTTCAAACTTTGAAACTTTTTTCCGCGAAACTAACTTTGTGGGAGATCAACCCAGGGCCGTTCCTACCCGGGGGTGCAAGTGGTGCGAGGAACCAGGGCGGCAAGGTAAGAAGGGCGGCGGCGGCGCTTACAATGCCGCCGTGATATTCCATATCACAGCCGCCTTGTATTTACAATGCCGCCCCGCCACTGTGTTTGGTCCGATCACCGATGTCGGTGAATTCAAAGAAGTCGCCGACACTTGAACTCGCCGACTCTATATCTGGAACTATTGCCACAGCATATCCCTATCTCACCGCCAAATGTATGGCGGCATTTTTTATAGTGCAATTTTTCGATGGAAATTAGAGTCCTGTCATTCTAAAAAAATGAAGATTTGGAAATTTGAAGGGGGGATATGTACATGATGTAGAAATATCATCAACGTGGTGTTGGAGTCAAATACATTCATAATACGCACTAGGGCGGTACTGGTACGTGATACACGGGTGCAAAGTTATCTATTTCACAGTTCGGTGATTCAATAATCAATTTAAATAGCCTGAGCTGCTAAGGTGAGTGAAAATATACTCATATACATTAAATGTTTTTCGTTACTAAGATACTAATTTTCACTTATTTTATTTAGATGTCTGAGTCTGAAAAGAGAAAAAAATTATCAGGCTACCAATACAGAAAAGAACGTCTGGAAAAACAGGAACGCCTGAAAAGTCTGACTTCAGATATTTCAAATTTTTTTCGACCTCGCAGTAGTCGCGATGGAGAAGGGTCTTCATCACAGTCTCAGCCCGATCCTACCTCGGAAGATGCGGACATAACCATTGCTGTCGAAGACGGAGACAGAGCGAATGTGTCTGTACAAGAAAATAGTGTTGAAGCTGAAGACTATCATGATGATTGTGCTATTGACCTTAAAAAAATTTATGATCTTGCAAAGTGGCCAAATATCATTAGCGATAATTTGAAAATATTAATCGTGAAGAAAGGTCCTTGTCAAGTAAGGAATGTAATTTTTCCTAAAGATAACCACGGTAGGGCTTTTTCAGAGAATTATTACATCAAAAGATTGCATAACGGTGAGTCTGTACTTCGTAATTGGCTGGTATATTCCACTGAAAAAGACGCAGTTTTCTGCTTCCACTGTAAACTTTTCGCTCAAAGTGGTAGCATGGCATCTTTAGTCAAAGATGGATTTCGCGATTGGCAGCATTTATCGAGACACGTCACGATCCATGAAAGCAGTGCATCACACATTCAGTGTTTCAAAAAAATTATAGAGTTGAAAACAAACTTATGTGAAAACCAAACTGTTGATGCTCATCATCAAAAGTTACTCGACCAAGAAAAGAAACGGTGGAATAATGTTCTCGAAAGAATTGTTCTGTGTATTCAATTCTTGGCAAAACAAAACTTGGCTTTGAGAGGCGCAAGTTCAACTTTGTATAGTAAAAGCAATGGAAATTTTTTGCAACTTATTCAAACTATTGCCAAGTTTGATCCAATACTAGCTGAACACATTCGACGCGTACAAGATGATCAAAACTGTTTGCCTCATTATTTAGGTAATAAAATTCAGAACGAAATTTTGCATATTTTAGGCGGCAGTATCAAATCTAAAATTATCGAAATGATAAAGAATGCTAAATATTATTCAATAATATTAGATTGTACACCGGATGCTGCTCACGAAGAACAAATCACTATAATATTTAGGTCAGTAATATTTAACGAAAGTACTCAAAAAGTTGAAGTCAGAGAGCATTTCTTGGGATTTTGTGAAATTCATGATACAACAGGGGCAGGCCTGACTTTGTTTTTGACGAATTTTCTCCAAGCTTGTGATATCGACATTATGAACATGCGTGGTCAGGGATATGATAATGGCGCAAATATGAAAGGCAAACACAGTGGTTTGCAAAAACGAATATTGGATATTAATCCCAGAGCTTTCTTTATTCCTTGTTCGGCACATACTCTAAATTTAGTTGTTAATGATGCTTGTCAAATATCCTTTGAAACACTTGACTTTTTTGGCATCATCCAAGAACTATACAATTTTTTTTCATCTAGTACTAAACGCTGGTCTGTTCTAAAAAAAAATGTTGAAAATTTTACTTTAAAACCTTTGTCCGATACAAGATGGGAGAGCCGTATTGAATCTTTAAAACCATTACGTTACGAAATATGGAATGTCGATGACGCTCTGTCAGAAATTTTTGATAGTGATGGAAGTAACAGTAATTTCGATCTGAAAACTAAACATCAAGCACAATGTATATCACAAAAAATTCGGAGCTACAAATTCTTATGCGCTCTTGTTATTTGGTACGACATTTTATCGAATGTCAATGTTGTCAGTAAGATTTTGCAAGGCGTTAATGTTAACTTACACGTTGCAGTAGAGCACTTAAGTAAACTGAAACAAATAATATCAACATTTCGAACAGATGAACATTTTACGGTAACCTTAAATAAAGCATCTGAGTTAGCCAAATGTCTTGGAATTGAAAATCAATTTCCTTCAGAAAGCCAGGTGAGGAGAAGAAAAAAGAAAAGACAATTTGATTATGAAGGCGATGATGAGAGTATCAGCAGTCCGGAAAATAGCTTCAAGGTGAATTTTTTTTGCAGTACTAGACACTGCGTCAAATGCTTTAGTGGAGAGGTTTGAACAGTTTCAGGCTTATACAAATAATTTCTATCATTTGAGCGATTTTCGGAATTTGACACAAATGACAAAAGATGATTTGAAAATATTTTGCTGTGAGTTAGAGCAGAAATTATCTGATGAAAATGATGATAACTGTAAAAAAGATGTCATAGGACTTGACCTTTCCAATGAAATTGAAATTATCACAAATTTCATTAATGTCTCAGAAGTATATTCACCTGAAAGTGTTCTAGAATATATTTTAAGTAACGTTCTTCAGAGTACTTTCCCTAATTTAGCCATAGTATTGAGAATTATGTTAACTCTGCCTGTCACCGTAGCAAGTGGAGAGCGCTCATTCTCAAAGTTAAAGTTGATAAAAAACTACTTACGCACAACCATGTCTCAAGAGCGATTGAATAATTTAGCAATCATTTCTATAGAAAATGAGATATGTGAGTCATTAAATGTTAATGATGTTGTCAAAGATTTTGCAAATGCCAAAGCGCGAAAAGTCGATTTCTACTAATTATATTATGATTTTTTATCCTTGTAATACTTTTTTTAGTTTTTTTTTTGTGTTGGTCAGTTTTATATCCAGATTACATTTATTTATGTTGATATAAAAGTATGTATAATGTATAATAAAATTGCGTTGTTATATCATTGAGTTTTTTATTTTGACGTCACTAGAATGGTAGTATTATAAACATTGTAAAATTTCGGATCTGAATTTTTTTGTTTCCACAAAGGGCGGCAATTTCTCGTTTGCACCAGGGCGCACACTACCACAGGAACGGCCCTGGATCAACCAATCTAATTCTCACTTCTCAGGCGACGAGGTACTAACAATTTTGGAAGGAAGAAACGCAGCACTATAGTGTAGAAAATTTCTATAAAAAAAGCATCTTTGTATCTGGTAAACCATGGAATCTGAAATTATATAATAGCAAGTTTTTTCAGATGAATTCTGCTTGCATCCATTAGCTTTTTTTGGCTGTTCAGACCCTCATTAGCTAACGTTTTTATTTTCAGAAGTCTTTTTTCGAATATCTAATGTAGGTAGATAACTATCTAGCTTTTTGTTTTATTAGAGAGGATTTGGTGATGATATGTTGAATACTCTTGCTCATCAGATTTGATAGCCTAATTAAATGAATACTATCGAGTCTGGCCAGTTCACGGTTCATGGACTGACCTTGTAGAACTAATTGATAAAATAAAAAATGCATAATAATTATTGCTACAGACGTTGAGGATTCATGGGAAAAAGAATAACTTTCCCTTTCTTTTCCCATTGAAAATAGGCGGGGTAAGGAATGTGTTATTATTTATCATGTGACCACATTCAGAGCACAAAGCAAAAATTACCGGTGGCCACATCCATCCTGTTGCGTCTACCTTAATCAATATTTCTATAATCAAGTAGCGATTTATACCGGGTGATATAGAGAGATTTTATAAAGGACCCCGCACTAAACTATAGGGAAAATGGCTCTCGATGAAAATCGCTGAATTTTTAGTTTGTTGCAGACTTTGATATACTGAACAGATATTTCATTGAACTAACCTCAAAAAATGGACAGTTTTTCTGATATTTACAGCCAAATATCATTTTTTCGAAAAAACAAAAGTATCTGAAAATGGTTGAATTTTTGGCATGTTGTAGACAGGATTGAACCGATGAAAAAATCCAATTGACATAACCTCCAAAAATTGACAGTTGTCTCGATATTGACCTCCAAATAAAATTTTTCGAAGAAAAAATCTCTGAAAACTTCTGGTATGTTGTAGATAGGAATGAACTGACGAAAAAATGTAATTGATCTAACCTCAAAAAATTTACATTTTTTCGATATTGACCTCCGAATGTACGTATGGAAAATAAGTTGAATGGAACAATAATCAATAGACAAAGTTCCTGTTGAGAGGACGTAATGAAATGTATATTATTTATCTTTATGCCATATATTTATCGTATTTTGATCATTCCATCTATTATGAAAGTATTCGATACACTGATTCATTACTTAAAATAATACCAAATATTTTTTTCAAATAATGAAAAAAATCACCTCTCAGCAACACTATAGCCGCCGATGACGTGACATCGACATACCGATACCGATAAACACTTCCAGATTTTTATTGTTCAACAACCAATGAGAATATTTCCAAATTCTTCATAGAATCAAAGATATATTTCCACAGTAGGAGTGGAGTGTTGTGTACTGATGGTCAACTTTCATATAGTTGTTTGAATACCATGCATTTAGGGGTCAGTAGCAGTAAAACTGTCAATTTTTTGAGTTAAGGTCAATGAGATTTTTTCATCAGTTCATTCATATTTACAACAAACCTACTTGACCCAGCCATTTTCATAGAATATTTTTCGAAAAAATTAGATTTGGAGGTTAATGTCGAAAAAACTGTCAATTTTTTGTTCATTCCTATATCAATCCTAACTACAACATACCAGGAATTCAGCCATTTTCAGAAATTCTTTTTCTTGAAAAAAATTACATTTGGAGGTCAATATCGAGAAAACTGTCAACTTTTGGAGGATAGCTCAATGGGATTTTTTCATCAGTTCATTCCTATCTACAACATGCCAAAAATTCAACCATTTTCAGATACTTTTTGTTCTCGAAAAAATAACATTTGGAGGTCAATATCGGAAAAACTGTCCATTTTTCCATGTTAGTTCAATGGAACATCTATTCAGTATATCAGAGTCTGCAACATACCAAAAATTCAGCGATTTTCATCGAGAGCCATTTTTCCTATAGTTTAGTACGGGGTCCTTTCTTCATTAATCTCAAACCATTTAGCAATTTTTTGTGTATAGCCGGTGACAAGTTCGAAAGTATCACACCTTATAAATCCTCTTCTTCACTGTGCATGAAGAAAAAATAAAGCAGCCATGAGTGCTCAAAGCAGAGTGGAATATTTCAAAGGAATGATGGAACGCTGAAAGTTATCTCGACACTTTTAATGATGCAAATTATTAAAGGAGACATGTTTCGGACTTATGAAATTTCATCTTCAGCCCTATTCAGAAGTTAATAGGGCCCTCAGTCCCAGGAACTTGGAATTTGATATCAACTAGTAAGGCTTTCTTAGGGCACGGGACCCTTCATGTTACATGAGAACCCGTTTATAATTCTTTCGACGTCATTATGACGATGGGCACTGGTACCTAGAGTAAATTTTAACTTCATTCCTTGTGAGTCCAGTGTTTTATTTCCTCCAGTTCTGTATAATGTTATGATTCTCTTTGTCGTACTTACTGTATTGTTTGGGCTGCAGATGGATTTTTATAAATTCGAAATATGTCCCCCTGAATAACTTACATGATTATAAAAGTTGTGGAGATGACTTTGAGCGTTCCTTCTTTCCTTTGAAATATTCCGCTCTACTTTGAGCGAACATGGACTTCCACGAGATATTAGAAGTGGAAGAATGTTAAATGTTGGTGCCAATGCCCATCGTCATAATTTCTTTGTTGTCAATTTGTTCAAATTAAACGAGTTTTCATGAAAATGAAGGGTCCGTGAGTGTGTCAAAATTCAGTATCAAGATTTCAGGCCCTAATTTTTCAGATCAAAATAAGCCTTTTTTCCCATAAATATGTGACCGCAAACGATTCGTTACCGATCTACAGAGCGTTAAAATTTCAAGATTTTTTTTATACCTCTTTTACTTTTCGAGATATTCAGATCAAATTTGAAATATAGGTTACTTTTAGTCAAGGTTCAAATCATACAGTATGTCGAGTAATTGTAACAATCTACAGGATGATACTTTTTCTAGGGCCCTTCTTCGCTCCATTAACTTCTTTGTGGTGCGCCACTAGTACGAAATGAGTTGTTTCTTTTGTTTTTAAATGTTTTTGTCTCCTGTAGTTTTCATGCATCTATACGTCAGTTTTGAGAAGATTATTAAATGTGTATGGGCATTTTTTTCGGAAGTAGTCAAAATCTATCAAGGGGCCTTGTTTTGCTTTAGGCTATCAACTTTAGAGTATTGAATAAAATAAAACAAAACTATCACAAATAAACTTCCCTGGATATACCTATATGGGCAAATTTAGAGATAAAACTTTCAATATCGACTTCTTCAAGCGAATCATGCTCTATATTTATCAAAGTGAGATGATTGAGACGTTCTTGGCCCATCGTGTTCTCAACTCATTGTCAATATGTTTTAGTACTAAAAAAACGTTCGCCACTACAGTTAGAGATACACGTAAATTCGCAAGGCAATTTCTATGTTTGGGAAACATGATTCTAAAGAATTATTCAATGAACGTTCATGAAATTGTAATTCCAAAGGTTTGTTTGGCTTTCTGAATGACAGTATACCCACATTTGTTTTGACTAGTTCAACGATCTACACTAATTCGTCGCCTAGGCTGGTTTCCAAATCATCTGATGTGTGAGCACTGACCATTATTGAGGATTTTTCCAAAATCTCTTTCGCTGTCGAAATACCCCAAAAACACTAGTAATTTTATAAAATGCTTTCAAACGTTTAGTTGAAGCAGACAGTACGTTATCAATAATGGAAATAAATACCTGAACTTCAAAACGTTGTCCAGCTGTTTGATTGTCAACAAAGTCGTCGAGTGTAGTAGAGAGCCGCTGAAATGGTCGTACTTTGTATATCGCTTGAATCGTCCTTATGTTTATAGCTGATAGTATCCTTCACAGTCGTACAGATCTGATAATTTTTCACAGTAAAACAGGCCGGACTGCGATTTTACTAAATATACTGTACGCTAGCACAAACCACGCCCACCGTAATATCTCATCTTCGAAGTACTTAGGCAAAACTCAGAGACTATTTATCCTCAACGAACTAACCTATCCCTGATTGCAATATTTTTGAGGAAGGAAAACCGAATGGAGTGTAGAAACACATTGATTAATAATATATTTCAAAAGTTGAGTTCTTCAACAAAATTGAATAAAATGAGACTGTTTATCCTAAACGCACTAACCTATTTGACTTAAAATATTTTATGAAAAAGGAAAACCAGAATGAAGTAAAAAAAGTTGCAAAAAAAAGTTCAAGTTCACAGCGATTCGAACCATGGACCTTCAGACTGAAAGTCGACAGCGATAACCAGTAGACCATTTGGGTATATGAATTTACTGCATACAAGAGATTGACAACGAGAGAGCTTCAGTCGAATTCGTGTCAAAATCATAAAAAGTGTATTCTTGCGTTGGAGCACAGTATATTTAGTGCGATGTGCTGACTCCGAGTATATCGGTAATGTTTTGAGATATGACGTATTATGGTGGGCGTGGTTTGTGCTAGCGTGCAGTATATTTAGTAAAATCGCTTTCATTCGGATTGTTGTTTTGTTGTTCTAAAATTGTTCTATCCGTCATTCGGTTGCCCCCTTACGAGCAACCCTCAAAAGTCTTCGAGAGTCTTGTGCGAGCAAGGAATGACGGGGGCCTTACCTTTTAACGTGTGATCCCAAACACTTTCTTGGGCCATCAGAAAAATTTCTGCAGTCGACGGGACTCGAACCCACGACCGGCAAGCGAATGCGGATCAGAATATGGACACTCTGTCCGCACGGCTACCTGGCCACCTGAAGACTACTCTTCCGAGCCCTGGTCTCGTCCATGAAGAGGGCCAAAAGTTTTCCTTCTCTTACGAGTAATGGGGGAAGCTCGGGGGGAAGTGGTTGGTCCAGCCCTGTGGTGCCCCCTGCACATCAGGGCTAAGGCTGTTTACTCTGAGATGTCGCCCTGTTCCTCAGAGGTCCCGTTATTGACAACATATTGCTTCGGTGCCATTCATCCCTCGTCACGGTTTCCCACAACTTGGATTGGGTTGCCAGAGCCTCGATATCAATCCGCGGCCACATAAGCAGATGTTCACAAATTGCCCCATCCTTGCACTCAGATGTCCACAAAACTGTCCCATCTGCGTGATAAGAGCAAAGATGTTCCCAAAATGCTCAATCTGCCGAGCAGTCGCGGCTTGACTTCCCCGTACTATGGTGAGGTTGGGCTTTAGGGGAGAAGGAAAAAAGAAGAATTGGCCAAGAGAGGCCTATAAAAAAGATTGAAAACTGAAGAGTCGCGAGCCTCTGAGGGGAGATGTATAATAGGCATAGGGCGTTTGACATGGGATGCTCGAGCATGACTAGATCATCATGCATTATCCGGCGTCTTCGAAATGGGTGATGAGTTGTCCTAGTTGTCAACAGACCGAGATCGGCTGATGAGGCTGGTGGGCCGAAACAGTACTGTCTCGCTCCTGCTGACAATTGGGACAACTCTGTTCATCCTAGATCTCCTAGTTATGAGAACTGGTTCAATTAATAGGATTACTCAGCTAGTGCCATCTTTCATCAGAGTGGTTTAAGTGTAGAACAATTCTGCAGCGTAATAGACGTAGAGGTCCACACATGTTGACTATAGATGGCAGCGTCATACAGAATATGCAGCGAAGAGATATTATACTGTGACCCAATTGAATGAATGAATGAGAATGTTTCTCGGACTATTATACATTATTCAAGAGGAAGGAAATTGTTTACCTTGTGACATCCGTGCATATTCTATACTTGGTGCAGTTCCGTGCATGGCGATGAATACTTATCGAGACTCATTAGTCATTTGTTATGCTCACCAGGATATATACAGGGTGTCGGAGAGAATATGGGAAATATCCCAGATACACAAAGAACCTAAAAAGAATTAGATGAAATGACAGTATAACAAGGAAAAAACTCAGCCGCATTACGTATTATGTTATTTTATTCATAAACTAACAACTCATCTTCTGAACAAGATTCAATATCTTTTGGAATCCATGAATTGCCTTAAAAATTTGTCATAGAATTTTTTTCACAAACGTCAGTAAAAATATAATTCTTAACGTATGCTGTCAGTATCTAAAATGCCATTTTATGACACTGGTGTTGAAAGTAAATCACTAGTGCTAAAAGTTTTTATGAGAAAATATCAAAACATAATTGAAAATGAAGTGTGCATTCAATTGAACGTACAGGGTATCCCAATTTGGGCACTTTTGCGGGGTATCTCCCTTATCAGTAAAGATAGAGCATTGCGGTTTTCGCGACAGTGTGCTACTTTTTTATGAAATTATTAATGGTGCAAGCATAATTGTGATAGCTCTTCCGGTTGTCGAGATACAGGGTGGAATTGAAAAATATCACTTTTCAGGCACCCTCCGTGTCTCAGTTATCTTTGAACTTATCGAAGAAGTTAAAACTTGTTTTTATAGAGTTTTTCTCGTAGAATCCAGTGGCGTAGTTAGTTTTTTGTTAGCACCTTTTGTTTTTTAGTTATGGAGCAAACATATGTTTTTTTAAATGGAAAATAATTGTATACAATTATAAATTTTTGGAAAGCCCACTTCATGCTCAATGTATATATGAAATAATATACAGGGTGTTCCATTTAAAAAAACATATGTTTGCTCCATAACTAAAAAACAAAAGGTGATAGCAAAAAAATAACTACGCCACTGGATTTTACGGAAAAAACTCTATAAAAACAAGTTTTAACTTCTTCGATAAGTTCAAAGATAACTGAGACACGGAGGGTGCCTGAAAAGTGATATTTTTCAATTCCACCCTGTATCTCGACAACCGGCAGAGCTATCACAATTCTGCTTGCGCCATTATTAATTTCATAAAAAAGTAGCACACTGTCGCGAAAACCGCAATGCTCTATCTTTACTGATAAGGGAGATACCCCGCAAAAGTGCCCAAATTGGGATACCCTGTACAACGAAGCTGTCATTCCTGTTAAAAACTTCAAATTTCACGTCAATAATTTTCTTATTTTAATATATTCGTAATATCATCTCAATATTAGATTTTAGCTCACACAACCTGGGACTGAAATCTACTACTTTTTTCCCTTGTATAATAAATAACTATTTTTTGTCATTGGAACTAAATATTTATCGGCATCTCTTGCTTTATCAGTTTCTGGTATTGTACAAGATAATTCTACACTACTCGAAAAATTATTTTACAAAAAACAACGAAACACGTCGGTCTTCTCATTCCTTGGCCTACTTGCGTTTCATATAATCAACCCTTTACGTCCCAGAGCAACCCACCCTGGGTCATGTTATACATCATTGCGAAAGTAATTCAATTCTGAATAGCAGTGCAAAGTTCTTTGAGAGAGATATTTGAGTACAAATGGTATATTTTTTAATCCATAGATGAAGAACCCCAAAGTCATCTCCACAACATTTATTTGAAGGATTAGATATTCATCATGAAGTACATGTTTTGGGCTTATATAAGCCCTTCATCAGTTGATTACAAGATATTAGTTATGGAAATGAAGGGAGCAAAATGTTGAAATTTGATAATATAGACAATAAAATGGGGCAAAACCCAGAGGATTATACACAACGATTGTCTATAATAAAGAGGTGTGTTTTTTATAAAAACATTGAAAATTCGGGTCGGGTTATTCATTTTATAAGGGTCCACGTGCCCTTACATTGCCAGAGTTGGCAAACAAACATCGAAATATCAAAACCCGAGAGTTTGATAAAGTGTCAGAGGTAACCCGTTGAATGATAAAATGTGTATGAAACAAGAAATATTCTTCTTCCACCTCCAGCTATGAAACCTGAAGGCGTGAAGTGTGTTTTTACTACCAAGGTAGTTTCCGGAATTTCATGAACCACTATAGTCAATAAAGAAATAGTGACCTCTGTTGTAATTAACCTGAGTTCATTGTTCTGATGGCGAGATCCGCAGGAATAGCACTCGAATAATCTAGTAGGTATTTATCAACGACTTGTCATATGCTGTCATGATCATGATCACTAGATTTTAATTAGAAATGAAAAGAAGTGCTTTCATAGTGACGATAGCGAAGACGATAGGTCCATATTTCAGTATTACAGAACTAAAATGGCGAAAAAAAAATTAGTGGTGGAAAAAATTTATATACACCTTGTTGGTAAAGAATATCATCACCACGGGACCGTATACCCCTCGGCTGAAGGGATATAATCTTGGTCCCTGGGTAATACTGATATTCTTTACGACCTTGGTGTATAAAATAGTTATTTATGTATCAAGGGCGTAAAATAGGCTTTTATGGACCGCAGCGTGTAAGTAATTGACCGAGCGATAGCTGGGGCTATTAACACGCCTAGGTCCATAAAAGCTAGTTACGCCCGAAATACATACAACATTTTATGCACGACCTGTATATTATATTTGATATCTCATGTAGTTATCTCTTCACCCCTCATCCCCTCAAGCACAATAAAAATACATCACGGTTGCAGTGAGACTGTATAGGTCGCGTGCAAGAACTGTCAGATGACCGACCCTGGAGGCAAAACATATTTGTTTACAAGTGATCGAAATAGTATTCCACAATTATTTTGGCATATGAATCGTATTTTTCCGCTATTCATCAATTCGCTAATGCCATCACATTGTGCTGTTGTCAAATGCACAAAAACTGCAGTGGAAGATGAAGAAATCCGGATGGTACATTATGATTCAAAAGTAAGTACCTACTATAGTCACTCACCTAGTTATCATTTTTGAAATTTGGTTATTTCTCCGATTTCTCATCGGAATTCTTTCTGCAATAGGATCAGCTAATAGAAATATACCTGAAAGGACCCCGCACTAAACTATAGGGAAAATGGCTCTCGATGAAAATCGCTGAATTTTTGGTATGTTGCAGACTTTGATATACTGATCAGATATTCCATTGAACTAACCTCAAAAAATGGACAGTTTTTCTGATATTGACCTCCAAATGTCATTTTTTCGAGAAAAAAAAGTATCTGAAAATCGTTGAATTTTTGACATGTTGTAGATAGGAATGAACTGATGAAAAAATCTGATTGACATAACCTCCAAAAATTGACAGTTTCCTCAATATTGACCTCCAAATGTAATTTTTTCAAGAAAAAAAAATCTCTGAAAATGGCTGAATTTCTGGTATGTTGTAGATCGGAATTAACTGATGGAAAAATTCAATTGACCTAACCTCAAAAAATTGACAGTTTTTCGATATTGACCTCCAAATGTACGTATGGAAAATAAGATGAATGCTGAAACAAAAATCAATAGACAAAGTTGCTGTTCTCGAATTGGTATTTGGCATTTCATTCTTCTAAAAACAAATCTTCTTCATATGATACACCCACAGGTGAAGAACGCCGAAGAGAGGATGTAATGAAATATATATTATTCAATAGATAGTTATAGTATAGTCTTTCCGTAGTCAATGGGGTTGAAGGTATACACATTAGTCGAATTTATGCCTTATATCTATTTTATTTCGATCATTCCATCTATTATTATTATTTCGCCACCGGAGATCTACTGGAGATCTACTTGCCTACGTCACCCAATTATGGCAATCTTCAATAGAAAAACACGGGGAATCTCTAGCTGTCGCGTTGGACATATCGAAAGCATTCGACCGTGTTTGGCACCGAAGGACTCCTCCACAAACCACCATCATACGGCTTACCACCTCAGCTATGCCATCTCTTATCGAGTTTTCTTTCAGGCAGATCGCTTCACGTGGTGGTGGACGGTGTATCGTCTGATACCATTGGCATCAATTCCGGCGTTCCACAAGGATATATCAATTTTGGCACCAACATTATTCCTGCTTCATATCAATGATCTGTTGGGAGTAACAACTTGCCCCATCCACAGCTTTGCAGAAGATAGTACCCTCCATACTGCGTTCTCTTCCAGAATTCCCATTTCTTCTCAGAAAACTAAGATCTCACGGCGCAGGCAGGTCAATGCTGTCAATGAAGATCTTGCTGGAATCACAGCCTGGGGAACAAACAACCTAGTTGAATTCAACGCCACCAAAACTCAAGCCTGCATTTTTTCTAGAAAGACGGAACTCAGTATGCCCGATATTGTAATGTCTGGCTCCACCATCCCCACCAAGCCCACCATATCTATGCTCGGTATTTCCATCAGCAACACTCTTTCATGGGATAATCATGTCAGATCCATCGCAAGAGCTGCTTCACAAAAACTCGGATTCTCGTTCTGTGCGAAAAGCTACTTTACACCTCAACAGCTTCTCATGATCTACAAAGCGCAGATACGGCCTGTTCTAGAATACTGTTCCCACATATGGGGTTCAGCACCAAAACATACGTTGATGCTCTTAGATTCCATCCAGAGAAGAGCCATTCGCCTGGTGGGTGACGCCACACTTACTCACTCTTTGACATCATTGGAACACTGTGGAAAGGTCGGCGACCTTTCACTTTTCTATCGATACTTCCACGGGAAATGTTCTTTGGAAATCTCTGCTATCATCCCTTCACTAGCAATACCAATCAGACGAACAAGACAAGCCCAGTCAGCACATCCCTTCGTTGTCAACCTCGAAAGATGTCGAACAGCACTTTATCAAGACTCCTTAAATTTATTCATAGAACGGCTAGGCTCTGGAATTCATTGCCTGTGGAAGTATTCCCAACAACATATAATCTCCAAAAGTTCAAAAAAAATTCCAATACCTACCTCCTGTCCCTATCCTCCCTAGGAACGAACGATGTTCTTTGAACATTATAGGGATTCCCTTTCGTGCGCTCCAAGCATTAAAAAAAATTATGAAAGAAGTCGATACACTCATTCATTACTTACAATAATACCAAATATATTTTTTTAAATAATCAGAATAATCACCTCTCAGCAACACTTTTGCCGCAGATGACGTGACATTGACATACCGATACCGATAAACACTTTTAGATTTTTATTGCTCAACAACCAATGAGAATATTTCCAAATTCTTCATAGAATTGAGGATTTATTTCCATAGTCGGAGTGGAGTGTTGTGTACTGAAGTATACACAATACATAAATCGTATCGTATAGTATAATTGCAATGGATTGGTCGCGGTATAGAACGTCATCACGCGTTGTCCCTCGATTTTCATGTTATGAAATATCGTGAATTTCAATAATTATTTTCGATATGTACAGAGATCTGAACAGAAAACGGTTTGCGACAGTGAAAAACTTTATGCTTTTCAAAATTATGGAATAAAATAAAATATTTGCAATGGATTGATCCCGGTATATGACGTCACGCGTTGTTTCGCAATTTTCATGTAATGAAATATCGTGAATTCCAATAGTTATTTACAATATGTACACGCGTTGTCCCGCGATTTTCATGTTATGAAATATCGTGAATTTCAATAATTATTTTCAATATGTACAGAGATCTGAACAGAAAACGGTTTGCGACAGTGAACAACTTTGGGTTAGCTTTTCAAAATTATGGAATAAAATAAAATATTTGCAATGGATTGATCCCGGTATATGACGTCACGCGTTGTTTCGCAATTTTCATGTAATGAAATATCGTGTATTCCAATAGTTATTTACAATATGTACACGCGTTGTCCCGCGATTTTCATGAGATAAGATATCGTGAATTTCAATAATCATTATTAACAATTGACAAGTGAACAAGTGAACGAGTATGGGTTAGTTCTTCAAAATGATGAATGAAAATGGAATATTTTCCTGAAACAGGCCCATCTACTCATCACCTATTATGAGGATGTTCAGGTAAATATGTTTGAAAATCGAAACTGCAACATAGTTTAATCGACTCATTTTTTTAGTAGGTTGGCTCATAGATTTCTGAGGATGCCCCATAATAAAGGACGAAACGTCGATGATTATGAAGCATTATTTTTCCCTGACTCTCCTAACCTTGGAATTGTACATAATAACATTCTGAAGGTTTATTTTCATACAGTTGTTTGAATGCCATTAAGGGGTCAGTAGCAGTAAAACTGTCAATTTTTTTAGTTAAGGTCAATAGGGTTTTTTCATCAGTTCATTCATATCTACAACATACCTACATAATCCAGCCGTTTTATAGATTCTTTTTCGAAAAAATTAGATTTGGAGGTCAATATCCAAAAAGTGTCAATTTTTTTTGAGGTTAGGTCAATTGAATTTTTTCATGAGTTCATTCCTATCTACAACATACCAGAAATTCAGTCATCTTCAGAGATATTTTTCTTGAAAAGATTCTATTTGGAGGTCAATATCGAGAAAACTGTCAATTTTTGGAGGTTAGGTCAATTGGATTTTTTAATCAGTTCATTCCTATCTACAACATGCCAAAAATTCAACTATTTTCAGATACATTTTTTTCCGAAAAAGTGACATTTGGAGGCCAATATCGGAAAAACTGTCCATTTTTTGAGGTTAGTTCAATGGAATATCTGTTCAGTATATCAAAGTCTGCAACATACCAAAAATTCAGCGATTTTCATCGAGAGCCATTTTCCCTATAGTTTAGTGCGGGGTCCTTTCTAGAATAATGCAAGAAGATTGGATTCATGCAATCATGGTAAGACTGGTCTGACATGCTGACGATCGTGTGTGTTGCACTGGCGCACTCAGGAATTTCTCTTGGGGGGGGCTCATAGAAGCCAATGAAAATAGTAAAATATATAAATTAGGGTTCAATTCTGGAAAAATGAAAAACAATGATAAACAGAATGATACATATGTAATTCCTATTAAAAAATCATTCTGAAGGTAAAAACATTTTGTGCAAAATCAACAATTCTTAAAAATCTAGTTTCCTTCTTTTCGAAAGTCATATTATCTAATATTTCCTCAGGAGACACCGATATATCTTTATGAATAAAAAGTGATGCCAGACCATTAGGAGTATATTTATATTAGGATATAAAGTTTGATCACAAACTATGTAGCATTGCATGGCATTTAGTGGCCGGGTATCGATTTCCTTGAACTTATAATTCCATAAACGGAATTCGCTTTTATCAAAATGGATTCAGTAGATATCATCACATCTTCAAAAAAAGGATATCCATTTTTAAAATAAAAAGCATGTAGTTTTAAAAAATCATTGAGATTTTGTTCTATATTATTTGGATCTGGTAATAATACTTTGAATTTCTTAATAATTTCTTTGTGTATTGAAAATCGTTCCTTCATATTCATAATGAGAGCATCTAATAATTGTAAATAAATTGTGATTTTGTAATATTCTTCAGCGGTATTAGTAGTTATATTGGATCTATGCTTTTGTCTAGACACAGTTCTGGGTACAAGAAGGATTGCAAGAATTAGGCAAACCTGATTATTACTCTGTTACGAACGACACTGATATTTGCGAAAAATATTTTTCTGACACTTTGGGGGACTATCTTGGGGGGGGCTCGAGCCCTAAAGCCCACCCCCTGGGTGCGCCAGTGGTGTGTTGTAGACATTTTCAATCTATTAGCAGCATTAGCTTGTATTGCAGAAGTGGCAGAATGCAGAAGGAATTTTAATAAGGAATGACAACATTTCATAATGCTAACTATGTGAGATTACTATTTACCTGAAAAATCATATTCCCTAGTCTCTTGCTGCATTTTTTGTGCATTGTACAACAGCACAATGCGAAGGCATGCTTGAATTAATGAATAACGCAAGAAACACGATTCGTATGCCAAAATATTGTGAAAAACTATTTCAACCTTTTGATTCCTCTGTAACCAAATAAAAAAGTGAGGTTGTGTTTCAATAATTCACAGAAGAATGAGGTTGTGTTTCAATATTTTGCCTCCAGGGTCGGTCTTCGTGCACGCGACCTATTGTATCCATATCGCAAATACAATTAATCAAGAAGTATGCAATCAACGTTACCATGGCAACTCAGTCAATTTTTCGAAATAGGAATTAATAGGCCAGTAGCCATATCAACTGTCAATTTGTGTAATCATACATAATTCATTAGTGATTTCAGAATGAATTCTAGTGATGAAGAAAGTGTGAATTGTACTCCACCAGAAATTAGTGAGGCAGCTGAGGAAGCAAAATCGAGTTTATTGCCAAGTAAATCAAAAAAAAATATACGACAAAGTATACGAAGAATTCGTAAGCTGGTGCGATTTGACAGTGACATTAGCTTTACCACCAGCTCAATGACTTTATCGCCCGCCGGGCGGTAAAGTAGTCCGCGGGCGGTAAAGTGGCACTTTACGCCCGCAAATCCGGGCGGTAAAGTGCTACTTTACGCCCGGTCGTGCATAAATATAATTATTAATTGTTAAAGTAAATGAATGTATGAAATGGAATATTGAAAATGACCTTTATTAACCCCTGCACAGTGATAAAGTCCATTCGCGAATTCCTCTTACACATTATTCATGGAGATGTTTGTTATTTATTGGTATTCAATCCTCACTTTTCTCTCTGAATTGTCCAGGTCAGTAGGCTTCGATTTATAAATAACGCATTTCAAATGACCCTAACGGAAGAAATCATCAGGTGCCAAGTCCGGCGAGCGTGCTGGCCGTTCTATTGGCTCTCTATGACCCATACATTTGTTTGAGAAATTTTGGTATAGTCAGTCTCTCTGTAATACAGAATGCCGTGGCGCACGATCTTGTTTCCTAACTCGTTACCTAAATATCTATTTTCACCATGAATTAGCGCTGAAGTACTACTTTACGGCTGTTGAACCGGGCGAAAATGTGCTACTTTACATCCAAATATATTGTATTTCCCTTATGAAGTAAAAAGAGCTCTAGAAAAGTAGAAATACTTTCATTATTTGAAGATTTTCTTTTGTTTCAGCACGCTAACGCCCTGAAAGTTCAGGCGCAGGAGTACGTGGAGAAGAAGCAGGCAAAAAAGGTGATGACTCGATCGGTGACTGGATCTCTGGCAGTCGCTCAAGCCATCGTCAAGATCGCCGAAGTCAAATATTTCAATACAGCGAAGCCAGGAACCTTCTTTGCTAGGTAAGAAACAAGTATTAGGGTTCCCAAATTTGAGAAATGGGAAGCAAATTGCAAAAATAATTTTCCTATGGAGAAACCGTGTAATGGGTGAGCGTTGTTGCCCCACCTACTCGAGTATGGCACGTGTGGCGAACGATAATCCCTGCGGTCGGGCCGAACAATGGACTCGCTCGAAGGAGGAGCTAACGCTTCGTGTATGGCAACGTCGCCGTTTCTCTTCGTTAAAATGCCCATGCACAGAATGCACACGGTTTCCTTATAGGAAAAATAATTTTTGCCAATCGTGTATACAAAGTGATATCTCCGTTATATCGTCAAAAATATCGATAAATAAATTGGGCAAAAGAAAAAGAAATATATAACGAAATGGAAGTGTACTTATTTGCCAAAGATTCATTATTTCTGAGGATCATACACTTCGAAGTTCGCCTGTAACTTTTGTGAATCATTATTCAGATGGAGTATCGTCTGATACCATAGCCATCGATTCCGGCGTTCCACAAGGATCTATTTTGGCACCAACACCACTTGCCCTATCCACAGCTTTGCTGTACGATAGTACTTTCCATACTGTGGTCTCTCCTAGAATTCCAATTTCATCCCAGGAAAGTTAGAACTTACGACGAAGGCAGGTCAACGCTGTCAATGAAGATCTTGCTGAAGTTACAGCCTGTGGAAGCAACAGTTTATATGAGATCGATCCAAAGTTAATTAATCTGTGAAAACATATGGCCTGGCCTGTCAGTTTGTATTGCTGAACTTACTGAAGTTGATTTTTTTCCCATAGTTGGCCCTAATAGCACACTGAAGTCACATGGTTATCCAACTTATGTGAAGTCGGCGCCGACTTTTTTGAAAAACTGAATTTTCATCGGAGTTCTGGGTAGATACGATTGAGTTCTGGAGTTCCTGACAAAAAATTTCAATAGTTCTGGTTAATTAGCCGAAAAACGAAATTGTGAGTGCTAATTTCACGCCGCGCCGCTTTTTTCACAGAAAAGAATTCTGATGAGAAATTTACACGTATTTGAAAGAGTTCTGGAGTTCCTGATATATTCCAACGATAGTTCCGGCGAAATAACAGAGTTATTCATATTTTTAATTTTCATTTCATATGCTCATGTAGTATCCACCACTTTCTAAAGTTCGGATCGGAGTTCTGGGTAGCACCAGTCGAGTTCCACATACTATCAAGGTAACTTTTTTCTCTAAAATCTAAACTTTAGTTTTCATGAGCGAAAACAAGGGACCGACTGAAAAAGAATGTTTTTTGACAAAAAATTTCGATAGTTCTGGTTAATTGTAGAAAATAACCGAAAATCAAAATTGTGGGTGCTAACTTCACGCGGCGCCGCTTGTTTCACAGAAAAGAGGTCTGATGAGAAATTTCGACGTATTTGAAAGAGTTCTAAAGTTCCTGATATATTTCAACGATAGTTCCGGCGAAATAACAAAGTTATTCCCATATTTAATTGGGACATTCATACGCTCATGTAGCATCCACCACTTTCTAAAGGTCGGATCGGAGTTCTGGGTAGCACCAGTCGAGTTCCACATACTATCTAGGTGAATTTTTTCTCTAAAATCGAAACTTTAGTTTTCATGAGCGATAACAAGGGACCAACTGAAAAAAAAGTTCCGTGAGAGATTTGGAAAGGAGAGACAATAGAGGAGTTCTGATCGGAGTTCTGGGTAGCACCAGCAACTTTCTCCTCTAAAATCAAAACTATAGTTTTTATAAGCGGGTTAAAGGGACCAATTGGATTCTGGCGAGAAAAATGTTCCCTAAATTGATAATTTCAATGAGTTGTATTGAGAATCTCGTGGGTACAATATCTCGCTTGTCAGTTTGAAGTTTCCTTCATACGGCAGAATATCGCGTTTGATAACAGAATTCCGGATGACACAATGAACATTACGTCACCAGTTATGAAATATTTTACTTTATGCAACTGGTAACGTAAGGTGGACGTTTCAAAACTCCCGGCGTAAGTTTTGAGAAGGGTCATATTACATGCGAGAATTAGAAAAAGCTTGTTTACCTCCGCCACTCCACGTTTCTTCCAAAAATCGTTTCGATTTTAGAGAAGAAACTTATCTAGGTAGTATGTAGAACTCGACTGGTGCTACCCAGAACTCCGATAAGAACTTATCCATTGTCTCTCCTTTCCAAATCGTTCACGAAACAATTTTTTTTTAATTCTTGTTTCCGCTTATTTAAACTAGAGTTTTGATTTTAGAGAAGAAAGTTATCAAGATAGTATGTAGAACTCGACTGGTGCTACCCAGAACTCCGATCAGATCTCCTCTATTGTCTCTCCTTTCCAAATCGTTCACAAAACATATATTTTTTCAATTGGTCTCTTTTCCGCTGATAAAAACTGAAGTTTTGATTTTAGAGAAAAAAGTTACCTAGACAGTATGTGGAACTCAACTGGTGCTACCCAGAACTCCGATCCGAACTTTAGAAAGTGGGTGGATGCTACATGAGCGTATGAATGTCCCTATTAAAAATAGGAATAACTTTGTTATTTCGCCGGAACTATCGTTGAAATATATCAGGAACTCCAGAACTCTTTCAAATACGTCTAAATTTCTCATCAGAACTCGTTTCTGTGAAAAAAGCGGCGCCGCGTGAAGTTAGCACCCACAATTTTGATTTTCGGTTATTTTCTACAATTAACCAGAACTATTGGAATTTTTTGTCAGGAACTCCAGAACTCTATCGTATCTACCCAGATCTCCGATGAAAATTCAGTTTTTCAAAAAAGTCAGTGCCAACTTCACATAAGTCTAAATGTGTTGCCTAGGAACATACCTATTTTTGTGTCAGTAATAGAAACTTCAACTCAAGAGCTAATTTTGGTATAAAAATGGACGACTTTTGTGTCGGTTGCAGGAAAATGTCGGTTTTTTTGTATGGGGTTAATCAGAACAGCCTTTTTGTTACTAATTTTTTCCAAATGGGTCGCGTTCCTCAGAAAAATTGATTAACTTTTGAACCATCAACAATTTGATAACCACATATACCGTTAGTTTAATTGCAAATGACCCCCCTACCACCCCACTTCTTTTGATCCATGACTTATGGGACACCCTGTATAAAAAAACTGCAGAAAAAAGTAGATACCTTTGTTCATATTTCCGTGCGGACAGCACACAATCACGCAGAGGGGCCAAGTGCGTTTTTATTTTTTTTTACCTTCTATTATGATTATGATTTTGTTCTCGTTTTTTATTCATTTTTCGGGATGAAATTTCTCGTTAGGAGAATCAGAAAAAATCTGATATCATGGGAATATTTGTCGAACTGTATCATATCGATGTGTTGAATATGTGTACTTCTTCTTTTTCTAGAGACAACGTGAGCAATTTCATCAATTGGTGCCGAAACTCGCTGAAAATAATTGAGTGCCTTCTCTTCGAATCTGACGATTTGATTATGAGAAAAAACGAAAAACACGTCATCTTGTGTCTGTTAGAAGTGGCCAGGAGAGGTGCCAAGTGAGTATTCTTTTTTTATTGAGCATTCTAGAATCTAGACTACTTCAGATAGTGGTGCCCGCGAGAGTCTCGCATGGTCTCGTCTCATTTTCGAGACAAGACTCGAGAGGAGACTCGGACAAGACGAGACGAGACTTCAGTTTTCTTGTTGAGATGTATGAGGTAAGTATGTACCTATAAAGGTACTTACTTTTCAATAAATAATGTTATTTTTGTTGTAATTTTGTCTTCCTACTTCTACATCATACCTAGAAAGGAAGTAAAGGTAAATATCCCGTACTAGTTTGGAACAAGATTATGCATGACGTAATTGCGATACATCTGCGAGACTCTCGTACGAGACGAGAATCGAGACAAGACTTCATATTTCATCAGCGAGACAAGACGAGACTTTTTGAAAGTCTCGTCTCGTTGTTCTCGTGTGAATCACTAACTTCAGGGCATTCCCAAACATGCTAGATCAGACTAGAACATTCTCGAACCTTTTGAAACATTCTGGAAATATTTTATAAATCTCTGAAAATTCTTATATTACATCTAAAAACTGAAATATTTATTAAATGTAAAATGACGATTCCGGTTCAAAAACTGATGTAGATTATTCAACGTGCCAGAGGTCAGGAAGCGGTACCAATACTTTATTTTTGGAACATTCTTAACAACTTCGAAGTATTCTTGAAAATTCTGGATCAGACTAGAATATTCTCGAACTTTGTGACAAATCTTACTGAAGGAAAACATTTTCATTAGGATTGTATCGTGAATGAGTAGATTGAAAAATAACTCCACCATATAAGAAAATGAAAGTTTTCCATTTAAAGGGTTAGAAAACACAAAATCATCTCCAGAACGTTCAATGGGCGAGTGGACTAATAACGAATTATTGGCATTCAATTACTCCACTGTGTCTTTAGGAACCTAAATTGATTTTTGCAACACTTCTCACGATTTTCTTTTGTAAATAATGAGTATATGCGTTGTTCGAAACTCTAAAATCTCAGAGCTCATTTCAAACGAACCTTCATGGCCGTCATTTGACTATACGTCGAATAAACGGTGACGTCAGTTCTTATGCTGTTTCGTTATTGGTCAGATAATTCTCCATTCCCACTCATGAAGCAAGGTTGTCAAGTCACCAATTATAATCAAGGTATCAAGAAGATGTTAGAGTCCTGTCGTTGAATAAAACATAAGAGGAATAAACCATGATGTTTTAGTTCATTCTTGACTTTTTCATGCAACCAGCATGCTCAAATATTTCTCATTTTCTATAACAAAATATCATGTGAATGTTGGAGACTTGGCAACATTGTGCTAAATGCTGAGAACTGACAAGGCCACGCCCACAAATCGTGCGCCGTGGTTGTCACGTTCACCGATTCAAATGTACTCTAGTGTCAATCGATATAATTATTATTTATATGCACAAATTTATTATGAACAATAAGCCACAAATCATAAGGGAACATTTGAGGCAATTGAATTTTTATTGCTAATCAGGAGTATTACCAATACTAAATTGAGAATTCATGAATGGGGATAAGTGTCCTATATTGAGGTTTTCATCTCACTGTGAAGTTTGTGAACAATTAATAAATACGTATTTTTTCTGTTTTTCGTAAGATCAAATTTCACTTCAGAAAAAAATGAATAAAAGAGGAACTTGGCTCCTCCACCATTCCTATGACGTACTTTCTGAAAATACACATTCACACAGCGTTAAAATATGATCCTTTGTGCCAGTACGATGTTGCCGACATCATCAATATGTCTAGATTTCCGGAAATTGTTCTTTGAATGTCTAATAACTATCTCATAATAGCAATGGGATATAATAGGTTCTTTAATCCTACTTTGTCAAGTATGAATAATTCTCATAAATCTCTCATTTGCTAAATGAAGTTGATTAGTAATAAAGATTGATTATGATTTTTTGCGATTAGTATCTATAATTTTTCACTTTCGTTATCTTACAGTATGTTAATCATAACTTGTCAGTCATTTATCAATTTTCAATTCGTTCCTTAATGAAACGGATCTATTTTCAAGGAAAGTTGCAGAATATATCTTGCAACAGCGCCTAATACTTCGAGTCCGTCCACACTAATCAAAATACTGACAGGCACAATAAGAGGAAGGAACCATGGGTGGTGGCTTCATTCACGGAGAAAAATAGATAGCAGGTATTACCAGAATTATTGTACAGATTACCAAAATTTCTGGTACTATATGTGACAGCAATAAAATATACTAAGTATTATGATACAATTATATGGGAGAAATATTGTAAGTACCAACATAAATTATTGTAATATATCTGAGAATATTTTATAGTAATTCAAAGCACACGTTCATTTTCCATACCAAACATACTTTTTTGTAAAAAGAACTATACATTATACTTCCTTATGAAATACTGTATTCTCATTTCTAATGACTTTATATGTCTATAGATTGACACATTCTTTTCAAAATTGGAATAATGTTATATTTATGATTATGAGATGGATATTCAATCAATGTAAATATTTGTATTCTCAGTTTGAAGACATGGTATGATAATAATAATAATTTATTTCCACAAATAAATGTGTGATTATAACATCATATTATATTTGAGGCTTCGCACCCCTTTGTCGTCACTTTGGAGACATGCAGAACATCTTTTTCCAAAGACTCGTCCATCCAACGAACAGCGAGGCTCTGGAACACTGCCATGGGAGGTGTTTCCCAAGTCATATAACCTTCAGTTTGAGAAGAACATCAATTTCTACCTCAGTTCCCTTGGTTCTCACGATGTTTTCTGAACGTTGGAAAGAGTTTCCAATTTTACCGAATTCATAATTTTCACCAACACACTCTTAGACTCAATACCACGCACAAAAGAACTTAGGATTATGAATTAAAGACTCTATACTCTATAGGCTGTCGCCCAAGCTGTTCCCACTATTACTGCTAAAATGTAACTGCGCACTGCTCACTGCACTGTGCATCGTTAGCGTTTCGTTTTAGTCTAAAAATAACTCGAGTAAGCGGAATTGCACCAGGCACGAATCCAGGGGGGTATACAGGTGTCGCCTAGATGAATATTCATTTTCGAAACTCTTATTTGGTAAATTATTTTTGAATCCTGAAATTTGGATGAATGTCAAAAAAAAATTCAATATTTATATCAATAGGTATCCGCGAATAGGAAATTCACATGGAATTCTGAAAATAACCTGAAAAAGTATGTCTGCCAGAAATTCTTGTATTTGTATGAATATTACTACTTCAACGTTAGAAACCTACTATTCAGAAGTCGATAGTTTTGCGAGACTAAGTGGAGCAAAAATCATCAGGCGATTGCTGGAATGCTGGATTCGAAATTCCGTCAAATCGTTTTGATTCCTGCGCTTCCTAGTATTTTTCTCGATGAAGTTCTCAAATTTTCTCAGAAATCAAATAGGTACACTGATACTCAAAATATTGAATAAACTGTGTTGCCCAGTGATATGTTTAATGTTTTGAATAAATTATAGTATACAGATTCACATAAAATACCACTTCAGAAGAAAAAATTACCTATATATACCAATTTGATAGTCTCTTCAGGAACTTGAATTTCTATTCGTATGCCTTTGATCTTGAACCAGAAAAAAAATTGTCTCTGCATGGTGTTTCGTTTATTCTCCTTTGTTCACGACTGTAAGCGTACTGCTGGATCCGCGCCTGTAAAACCCCCACTTATCTCTTTTGAAAAGAACAGTATCCTTATATCTAACATACATATTAGGCTCTTCTAAGAGCAAATTATATTCTATAAGAGGTGGATATTTATGAAGAAAGCATTATATGGTACAAAATGGAAAATTATTATTTTCATTTTGACAAACATACTTTATGGTAATATTCAACATAAGATATACCGAGAATTTGGATATACATTTGAAATAAGCATATGCTCATTCTAATAAGAAAATTGTATGTTGAATAAAAAGTTACTTAGGAGAAAGACAAATATTTTCTAGATTGACATATTTTATCCCAGAGGGTGGTAGAATTTCTATACCATAAAATATGTTCTACATATTTCTCTCCGTGTTCTGTTCTGACCGCTGACAGTAAATTAGGGAGAATACTGGCAATGTTATTGCTATATGAAAAAGCCCATATAATGATAATACTTCTAACCTGAGTACATTTTTGAGAGTTTCATATTGTGCTTCCTGACCTTTGTTTGCTAAACAATTTTTCAGAACTGTCATTACAGCCGAAACTTCACTTCTTGACCAGTCAGGCTGATCAAATTCACAGTAGCTGCGTTCGTTATATTTTTTCAAAAGAATTATCAGGCAACCATCAGTAAAACTCGAAATATAATTTAGGAATGATATACAAATAAAAGGTTGAAAAAGCACTAGGGAAGATATGTAGGTATCGTTAGTTCATGATTCATTATGGGGGGGCTAATTGCGGGCTGAGGGGGGCTTAGCCCCCCTAGCCCCCTCCTAATTGCGCCACTGATCCAAAAACTATTTCTCGTGTAATCTTCATCTTCACTAAATCGTGGGTTGTGAAAATAATCTAGATACTGACGCAAGGATAGGGTTTCGTTCCGTTCCAAATCATGCTAGGAAATAACGAAAAAAAAAAACGGATGTAATGGAGACAAATCATAAAGTTGCAAATAATGTTATTGACAGAATTAATGTAATTAATATGATGGCGAATCAGGGTATCAAATTTCAGAGGTCAGTAAGGGCAGCAAAAATTGAACAGCCTACTGGCGTCAAATCTGTAAATCCGTCACTGGCTCAATTGGAGTTCCTCATTGTGTGTTTTGCAGGTATGATCATATAATGCGTTTTTATTGACAGTTCTTCATAATAGTATATTATGTAACATTAAGTGTTATAAACGTCATTTTAGTAACGCACGAGCACGAGCGCAGCAGAGCGGAGCGAGTGTTCAATAAACAAGTGTCTAGCAGAGTTTATAAACGCGTTACATACCTTACTTTCTCTACGAACTCATAATTTCTCTCTTCGACAAGATCCCATAATTCTGAAAATTAGATCAACCCACCTGCTAACCTACAAAATAATTCGAAGCGAATGGGAATTGAGAACATAATACATATGTAACACTTACTGTGCGTACGTCCTTGAGGGATGTCCCTGGGACAACTATCGAATACCTAAATCCTACAGTATTCCTAATCAAGCACTACGAAGGGCATCCTTAGGACATCCGTAGGACAACCTGTCAGCAACGCTGAGGGATATCAATCGGATGTCCATAGAATGTCCCACGGACGTACGAATTATTCTTGAATTTGAATTTTTCTGGGTCCCTCTAGAACCAGATCTTGCATAACTGATGAGGACATCCAGTTGAGTTGATCGTCCGTGGAAGGTCTCCATTAGATCCTGGAAAAGTTTCCCAAGGATGTCCAATGGACTTACGTGGAGGACATTGACAGGGAGTATTTATAGCCTACGAGCAATCATTCTTCGGGACAACATATTGAAAGTACCGACCTGGACGTCCGTAGGACGTTATTTCTAGGACATTGGAAGAGTACAGTTCATGTACCAATTGGGACATTCAACGGATATTCGAAGGATGTCCCTAAGGGACATTTCGATTGTTATAGGATCCTGGAAATGTTAAGGGCGTCTGTGCAGAGATATTTGAAGGAATGTACTATCAGGGACATTTCATGGTTGTCTAGAAGGGACATTAATATAAGATCTGAAGTCATGCCAGAATATGTACTACCTACTCGATGGATGTTCCCAGAGGAACGTTTAAAATCATGTCCCATCTGGGACATGCCAAGGTCGTCCTTGCATGGACATTCTACAATATGTACCACGTGGGACGTTTAAGGGAAGCTATTTCTAGGACATTTGAAATGATGTACCTGCTGGGACATTCCGTGGACGTCCTTGCTCGGACATTGCATGAGATGTACGGAATGGGACGTTCCAAGGACACTTATTTTTGGTCTGGGACTTCCGGACTTGAATTGTACCAAATAGGGACGTCCCTAGGACGTTGTGTGCTATTAGGGTAATTTTGATCACATGAATATTGTGTTTTACATTTATTGTCATGCTTAGCATAGTTTGAATTGCCCACAAAGGTGAGAGCTTCATTGTTTCCTAGAGTTCTTGGAAATATGCAAGTACCTTCCTAAAACATTAACTTCGACTTCAATTTCGTCTACATTTCGTATACTTTGATGAAAAATGTTGATGCAAACAGCTATTGTCTGAATAATTCTGCTTGCAACAAAATTCGAAAATGACAATTGACAGTTCCTACAATTGACAGGGCGAATAAGACTCGATTGACTGAAGGTGCGTTTAGAAAACTCTGTTGTGTTCAAGCAATTGTGTTGCCATGGTAACGTGTTTAATTTTTTGAATGAATCACAGATCATCAATCCGTGATTAATCGATCATTTAGCGTACGCTAAATGCCATTTAAGTTATGTCAGTGAAAAAAGTATAGTATAGTATACTATATCATATCTCCATTTTTGCTGAAAAACTTTCTCTCTAAAACCGACAAAAATAAAATTATACGCCAAAAACTGGTTTCGGGCGCAAGATGGTGACACGAGCGGCGGTTGCTCGAGGTTGCTCGAGGTTGCAAACTTATGGCTATACTCAAAATCACCAAGTCTACAATCCTGCCAAGTTACATCTCTACATAACCTCTTGCACAAAACCACTCTTTTTATACAGGGTGTATCTAAATTACACCGAAAAAATTCAAGGGGTGTTTCCTTGTGACATTCTAGCAAATAAAGTTCATACAAACTTGCTCAGTTTTTTAGATACAGTATTGAAGTTGGAAGTATTAATTGTTTGTATTTATAACCCCCCTATATAAGCTTTCATGGTGCAAAATTCAGTATGGATGGAGGCTGAGAAAGCCCCAAAATTTCAAAATGATTTTAATTGGGGTTATCGAGTAATCCCAATGGAAGTCTTGAAAACACCTACATTAAAATTTGGAGTCAAATCGAATTTTTATTGTTTCCTCGAAAACTAAGCTAGATACAAAAATCACACAAAAATTAAAGAAGTTGTTATGTCAATAGTTCAATCTAATAAAATAAAGAAAAACCGGTGGTGTACAATGACATTCACCATGAATATCGATAAATTTATCCACTGTGACGCCACTGGAAATAATATTTCGAATCTAATTCCACTAGAAGGATCTCCATATTATTTTTAACAAAACCACAACGTTTTATTGAAATTGATGAAAAGACAATTGAGAAATCAATAGAAACCAAGCAAGTTAGGGCACATGTTTATATGAACTTTATTTCCTGAAGTATCACAAGGAATCACCCCTTGAATTTTTTCGGTGCTATTTAGATACACCCTGTATATATCTAATGATTGGACTAAAATTTCAAAGGATTTCATAGATGCTCACCTTTCATTTCGGTAGAAAATAGATATAAATGTGAGAAGAATAACTTTTCGTATATGAAAAAAACATATTGAATGACTATAAAATATGTGAAACAAAAATTAAATTAATCAGCCGTCGTCTTGTTGAATCTCAGATAGATATAAACCTTCAACAAATATGTTACCTTGAATTTGACGATCATCACCTCACAAATTCACGAGACATTCGTTCTTCATTATGCAATTTTTTATCTCCGAATTAATTTGGCAAATACTATACCGGGTGGTCCATTCAAGACTGTCCACCCTCGATATCTCCCAGAATTATTATTTAACAAAAAAATTACGAAACACGTCGATTTTCATATGGAGGGGGACACCTTCTGACACAAAATAAATAATCCATACTTGAACCCTCTACTCCCCAGAGCAACCCCCTCAATAATTTGAATAGGGAATAAGGGTCGTGTTATACACCATTGCGAAGGTAATTCAATTCTGAAACTAGCAGTGGAAAGTTTTTTGAATTCCAACAAGTCGTTTTCGAGATATTCGAGTCCAAATGGTATGTTTTCCAATTGCGAGTAATTGAATGTACGGAATGAATTATTAAATGGTTATCCACAACGAATGTTCAAGATTACCTTCATTGACTTCCAGACAGTGATAGAATCTATTTGTGAATTCCTTCCGCAGATTTGAGATGTTTCTCTAGTTATTGCCTGGCATTCAACCCTAACTCTTTTTAACTTATCGTCCAGATCATTAGTAGATTCCGTTTTATAAATAACGGATTTCGGATGACCCAAAAAAAATCATTGGGTGCCATGTCCGGCGAGCGTGCTGGCCATTTTAATGGCCCTTCACGACCTATCTATTTGTTTGAGAAATTTTGGGGTAGCTATTATTCTCTCACCTGTGATACAGAATGAGGTGACACATCATCTTGTTGAGAATAAATATTATCTGCCAATAGATTTCGATTACCATCATCATATAGGTCCGTAGAGGACCAATAGAATGGACAGCACGTCTGCCGGACTTGGCACCCAATGATTTCTTCCTATGGGGTAATTTAAAATCGGTAATTTATAAAACGGAACCTACTGACCTCGATGATTAGGAGAGAAGAATGAGAACTGAATGCCAGGCAATATCAAGAGAAACATTCTCAAACGTACAAGAGGAATTTTCAAATAGACTCTACCGCACTGTCTAGGCGAGTCAATAGAGGCCATTTTGAACATCTTTCGTGAATATCTGTTCAATAATCTATTATTTACATTAATTTGCTCACAATTAAAAAACATACCATTCGAACCGAATTCGAACTCGAATATATCTCGAGAAAGACTTGTTGGCATTCAAAAACTTTCCACTGCTAGTTTCAGAATTGAAATACCTTCGCAATAATGTATAAGACGACCCTTATTCCCTATTCGAATTATCGAGATAGAATAGAACGGCTAGGCTCTGGAATTCATTGCCTGTGGAAGTATTCCCAACAACATATAATCTCCAAAAGTTCAAAAAAAATTCCAATACCTACCTCCTGTCCCTATCCTCCCTAGGAACGCACGATGTTCCTTGAACATTTCCCTTTCGTGCGCTCCAATCGATAAAAAAAAATTGAGGAAGTTGCTCTGGGGAGTAGAGGGTTGAACTATAGATTATTCATTCCGCGTCAAAAGGTGTCCCCCCTCCGAGGGGTAAGTACTTAGCCATTTTTTGTACACCAGGGGGTAATGAATGCCTCAATTCACCTAAATTACCCTGCAATGCCCATTTTTCAGTCAACAATACCCCGCATTGCCCAACATTGCCCTCCAATGCCCAACATTGCCCCCGCAATGCCCAACAATGCCCCCCAATGCCCAACAATGCCCCTAGTGCACTATATAACTATCTCTTTTCATTCCATGTGTTGAAGAGAGACAGACTATATTGAAATGTGAAAATTGACTCATGTCTTTCACATGGTTCAAATTCATTTTATTGTCTTAGTGAATCAATAATCTGATGGGACGAGGAATAATGAATGATTATACATATTTTATTGAGAAACCACACATAACAAGCAGTCGAAAATGAAACAAACATAGAAACACACGCTTTTTCGCAAAAACAACTCTGGACTATAAGACAAACATTTTTTTCTACTATACTTGATAACTAAGTAGTTATCCATATTCAGAAATCATAGTTTGGTAACAGGAACACTGGGCATATAGGTCCAGATATTATAGGTAACAGTTATAGAATCTCGACTAAAATTAAACATTTTTTCAAGTTTATAGTTATCAAAAAAACTCAAACTCTGAATTCTTTCTTTAAACCAAAACAAAGTTAAGATTTTCTTGAACCAAAAACAGCTTGAACCTGAATATATATTTTGTTAAAGCATATCACCCTGGATATACATTTTTTTTCGACTCCAAGTAAATATTGGAAATGTTCACTTCATCCGCTCTTTTCAGGAGAAACGAAGAATTTTCCCCAAGAACAAGTGGTCCGTAAAAAATACATTCTTTTGGTATAGAATTTTCAATTTCTGATTTTTCTGGCCACTTGTTGGAATGTTTTCTAAAAACCTTATTCCGAATCTGTCTTGGTTCTTTTTCATTACCAGTCCCAGATACCAGTTTTTATCAAATACCACTGCATAAAAGTTATCTATTTATCTCTTTCAGGATCGGAAACGTCAAGTTTTTTCATTATCCTATCTTCTTCTGGATCTTCTCCCAAAGAGTAGAATGACTCCACATCTGTGGAATCGTCTGAAACGATATCTGGTTCATTTTCTTGTTCTGAAGAATCTCCGATACATTCAGTATTTTTCTTCTTAGTTTTTGAATTGTCAGCAGGTATTTTTTACTTTCTTTTTTGGACAGATCTAGGATATAGAATTGAAACGTTGTATGCGATCGTTACTGATCCGTCCCTACCCCTCATTCAGAAGCCAGCATATTATAATTCAATTCCAATGTGACTTTGACATATAGACTTTTCTCATTTATATCGTAGTTTTTACTCGAATAGTCGGTTGAATCCAATTCCAATCCAATCCAAAGCTAGCTGTAGCTGGAGTTGATGACAGCATGACGCGATGCGAAACGCTTGAATGGCGCAATCAAAATGTAGGCGGAGGCATCACCTTGAACCATAGAACTGAATATAGTGACCTCGAACAGAAACGGATGCGCGCGCAACAAATTAAGCCCAAACATTGCCCTTTCAGTGCTATTTCAATACCCCGCATTGCCTAAGAATGCCTCACAATACCTTGCAATACCCGTCAATACCCTGCAGTGCCCAACAATGCCTCGCATTGCCCCGCAATACCCGTAAGTTGTACACCGGATTGCCCCATGTACTTACCCCTCGCCCCCCTCTATATAAAAATCGAACTGTTTCGTCAATTTTTTGTAAAATAATAATTCTGGGAGATATCGAGGGTGGATAGTCTTAAATGGACCACCCGGTATATAGGTAGCAAGGATATCAATATTGTATACATTTGATTTGGCAAATACTATAATAGGTAGCAAGGATATTAATACGTGGAATTCTCACATTTCACAATCCCAGACAGTCATGTAACGAAATAGTTTTTTATTACGAGAGATTTACATTGTCAAAAAAATAGTTTCCCCAATGAAACATGATTCTTTTGTGGATTGAAGAAAAAATCAAATCAAATATATTGTATGTATAAATGAATAGGTAAGTGCGAAAGAATTCATCAGGAGGTGATTCCCTGTCATATAGTAAAATGTCCTACTTGCTTCGATTTTCATATACAGGATGTTAAATACCGTCTTGAGGGTTAATCGAGGTCACTAGACATTTTTGGATTTGTCTCTGATCACTTCTATAAATAGGAATTATGAGTGTTATCTAGATATACAGTGCTTCCCAGAAGTATTGTCTGAATTCAATAAAAATTGGGTGGATGGTTTTTGAAAAAAAAAAACACCCCGTCCCGTCGATTTTGATTTTTTGATGCGGTTATTTTGGTGGTTTATTTATGTATACATGGCAGCCTGCAAAGAAAGTAACAACCGTCAACTTAATTTTTTCAAATGTCAACACATATTTTGTATTACATTTTTTAATTTTGCACCCAATTCGCTAGGTATGTTCCATGTACCATATACAAAAAAAAATAGAATTCTGTTTTTGATTAATATCTTTTTTATTAATGGATCGATTCAATTGATTTTGGTCTTGTTTGGGAAAGAATTGTACAAGACAAAACATCAACTCCATATCTATTGAATTTCTCCATAACACAAAATGGCTGACACACCTGAACTTGGCCGAAACTAAAAACCTGTTGAAATTTTTATGAGTGCCACTGTATATTTCTGCGTGTGATATTCTGAGAACGTGTACTTTTTTGATCAGAACAAGAGGTCAAACATGCAAATCCGTCTAAAAATAACAGACATATGATTGGATAAAGACAGGTATGTTTTCTGGATTCCGATTTCCGATTTCCGGTTGTGTGTTTAGTATGAAAAAATACAACAGCAAGTCAAATCCCATGTTTAAAATGTTTGCCATTCACGCCTTGACAATAATATCCAAGGCGATCAATGAACCCTCTTTTGCACGTTTTCAACCATTTCCGGAGTAACGCACTTCTTTTCGGAATTTCTCTTACAACTCCTCCAGATTGATTGGTCTGCCACCAAGTTCTTTCGATTTGAGCATAGATTTGAGGTAACCCTACAAAAAGAAGTCCATCGGAGTTAAGTGAGGCGAACTTTTCATTTCCATGTGAGTAAGTATTCATTGTATCTATATCCCATGTCATTGTTGGTTTTCCGAAAACTAAATTCTTGTATTTGGCTGATGATGGGCTCATATAAGCCCGAAACATATGTAGCATGTGATCGATCTCTGATCGTCAAATGAATGTTGTGGAGATGACTTTGGGTTTCTTCATTTACCGTATGTCAAGTGTTGTACACCGAGTTGTACACCCTGTACATTCTCATAATTCGAGCATTAAACATCTATTTGTACCATGATTCGTGAAACCAGATCATCTAGGTACTCTGTGCATTGTACATACAAGAAATTCAATGGCCGGTGGCGATTGCTGACGTCCAGTCAGTCATTATCTCGGATCAGGCCCCATTATGGATTTTTATGCATTCCGCATCAATAAAACTCCCGAGCCCATACAATACATACACCTATAATCAATTCTTTCGCTGAAACCAGTTTTCCATTGATCAATAGTCTCCTATGATTGAGGGTGCGCATTTACAACAATCTTGAATGCCATTCTTATCAATTATTGTGTGATGCAAGAGCTAGAATACATGTCAGAAATGCCAGATGCATCGCGAGTGGGTATACTCAATTATTATTATTGAATGTTATTCTTTCGAGAATATACAGTACCTATACAGTGTGGCTCATTTTGTTCTCGACTTAACTTTGTAATGATTAAATTTGATTGTGCGATTTTGTTCTTTTTTATCTCTTGGAGCGTACGAAGGGGAATCCCGATTATGTTCGAAGAACATCGTGAGTTTCTAGGGAGGATATTTTGAGATTTCCGTGGAATATAGGCGAGTGGTCTAATTTTTTTTCATTTCTTGAATAGAATCATCACTCAAGTACAGTTGTATTCAATAAAAAAGCGTACAAGTATTAAAAAGAGAGGTTAACGTCAACCTAGATCTAGTTGTGTAAAACTGGCTCAGCCAATAGGTCGCGTGCACGATGACCGACCCTGGAGGCAAAATATTGAATCACAACCTCATTCTTCTGTAAATTATTGAAACACAACCTCACTTTTTTATTTGGTTACAGAGGAATCAAAGGATTGAAATAGTTTTTCACAATATTTTGGCATACAAATCGTGTTTTTTGCGCTATTCATTAATTCAAGCATGCCTTCGCATTGTGCTGTTGTACGATGCACAAAAAATGCAGCAAGAGACTAAGGAATATGATTTTTCAGGTAAATAGTAATCTCACATATCATTATGAAATGTTGTCATTCCTTATTAAAATTCCTTCTGCCTTCTGCCACTTCTGCAATACGAGCTAATACTGCTAATAGATTGAAAATGTCTACAACACATACGATCGTCAGCATGTCAGACCAGTCCTCCTTGATTGCATGAATCCAATCTTCTTGTATTATTCTAGAAATTTGAGGTATATCTCTATTAGCTCTTATTGCAGAAGGAATTCCGATGAGAAATCAGAGATATAACCAAATTTCAAAAATGAAAACTATATGTGAGTGACTATAGTAGGTACTTACTTTTAAATCATAAAGTACCATCCGGTTTCCGTCATCTTCCGCTGCAGTTTTTGTGCATTTTACAACAGCACAATGTGATGGCATGAGCGAATTGATGAATAGCGGAAAAATACGATTCATATGCCAAAATAGCTGTGGAAAACTATTTCGATCACTTGTAAACAAATAAGAAAAGTGACGTTGTGTTTTAATGTTTTGCCTCCAGCGTCGGTCATCTGACAGTTCTTGCACGCAACCCATGCTTTATATTTTTGACAACCTATGACAACTGTCAAAATTTGGTAAACAATAATTCCCGATAGCCCGTGTTACGCAAATAGTATGACGTTAATTTCTCTCTCTAATACTTGTACGCTTTTTTATTGAATACAACTGTACCTTTCAATTTCATATTTTTCAGGAAATTTCCGGTCGATTTTTAGGTGCTAAAATCATCAATAATGCCACGGTAATTTTCAAAAGGCTAGAAATGTACCGCCAGTAAAGACTGATGCCACGATTTCGTAAGTAGGAGCAGACCATAGCACAGAGTTGCCATGTGTTGAAATACGATTGGGAACTTCAGAAATATTAGTTATCCAATGATTCATAAATTCTCAATTGAGTATTGGTAATAGCCCTAATTAGCAATGAAAATTCAATTGTCTCAAAATATTCCCTCATGGTTTGTGGCTTATTGCTTATAATGAATTTGTGTAAATAAGAATTATATATTAACTCACACTAGAGGACATTTGAATCGGTGAACATGACAACCCCGCGCACGACTTGTGGGCGTGGTCTTGTCAGTTCTCAGCATTTAGCACAATGTTGCCAAGTCTCCAACATTCACATGATATTTTGTTATGAAGAATCAGAAATATTTGGTTGCTGGTTGCACGAAAAAGTCAAGAATGAACTATAATGTCATGAGTTTCTCCTACTATGTTTTATTCAACGACAGGACTGAAACATCTTTTTGATAACTTGATTATAATTGGTGACTTGACAACCTAGCTTCATGAGTGGAAATGAAAGATGATCTGACCAATAATGAAACAGCATAAAAACTGACGTCACCATTTATTCGACGTATCGCCAAATATCGGTCATGACGTTACGAGGTGACTTTGTGTATTATTCAGTATTAACCGAGGTATTAACCACTGTACTCCACTTTGAGAAACGATGGACTTCGACCGATTGGTTAAAAAAAAATTCAAACAAAATACTGATGCATATTTCTTCGATTTCGTCCGGGCACATTACTCTCTTCATTCGACTTAAGGTATTGAAATCATTATTTTTGCATATTGATATATAAGTGAAGTTGAAAATATGTTTTTTTCAATACAAAAATTCGGGACGGGTCCTAATTTTGGGAAAAAAACTGAAAAACAATTATAATTTTCGAAAAAGCTTTATTGTCTATACCTCAACAATCTTCACCGAAGATTCTCGAAATGTCCTTCTCCAATTTTTTCACATTTTCTGCATCTCTTTAGGAGTTCTCTCATGGTTTTTAGAAAAATCTGCCTATTATTTCTGATCATAACTGAATCTGTAACTATCCTCTCCTCTCTGGTGTTGACTTCAGTCTGATATACCGATCGTTTCATATGTGTCCATAGATACCCAGCGAGCACAAAAACATGTCAGAGATGTTAAAAGTACGAGATTTCGAGACATTGAACCTCCACTGCGATGTTCTGTTCACACATGAATAGAACTATTATAGAACAGCCAATGTCTGCCACAGGTGGCAATTATCGAGATGTCCTTGATATGTCACAAAACTACCTTCTCCCTAGTTCTTTTTAAAGCCTTTTCATGGACACAACAAAACATTTTCAACGCTTTTTGCGCACATTAAATCGCTGTAAAAAAACCGTTTTCGAGGTACTTTTCTGAAGCTTTTTGTCAAAATGAACTTTTGCATTAGGATTTCATTTCCCTTGAATGAAAAAATGCATTAAAAATAGATTGAACATAAAAATATTTTCTTGATACGAAATTATACCTTCTTAATCGGTTTCTGAGTAGTGCTCACTACACACAGACATATTATTGGAAATAGGTTTCCCAATTTTTTAAATGTTCTCCACAATGCATAATTTTGCAACTGCGGAGAAGCTGTGTATTGATAAATTCGTACTTTTATATATTGATTACACTGAGGCACCGAACAACACATCTTGCATGTGATGGTCATTATTACAAACTGAATAAGTCTTCTAACACAATAAACTTCACCAAATTCCTTTCTGTTCGTTAGCAGCGTGATGTAAGCGTGACACGCTGCAAACGCGAATGCCAATTGCGAACAAGAAGAACAAAATCGAAAACAAATCAGAATTCATCGTATTGTGACGTAAGCATGAGACGTTGTGGTGGGGCAAACAAAGAAAGAGCACAGAAGAACAAAAACAATACTTTCAATATCCTTCTAAGACCTCTTTCGGAAGTGCATATCACGCCTCAAAAAAACATCCTTATGCCCACATTTCTAAAACTTCCCAAAACATCCCAGGGATACCTCTCAGAAGGGAAACAAAGAAATGCCACAGAAGAACAAAAAAAATACTTCAATATCCTTCAAATACCTCTTCGGTCAGTGCATATTACGTCTCAAAATAACATCTTCATGCCAACATTTTCATAACATCCCTAAACATCCCAGGGATGTTTGTGCTCGCTGGGTAATAGTCTAATACTGTTAGGAGACCTAGAAGGCCAAGAATGAGGGCCACCACGACCTATCCAGCGATTAGAGATTTGATTTTTTCGGTATTCTCTTACTTGTATTTAGTAATGTCCTGTTGAAATGGAATACCTCTTCTTATCCATTGGCTTACATCCATCATAGCCTTCTTTTTTAGTGCTTTCTGAATCGTGAAAACACCAAACTCTCAATTCAATTCGGTGATTGAGAGAGTTCACATGCAATGAGATCATATTTAATAGTTTTTCAAAAGTTCCTCTATGTATAGTATGAGCATAGATTAAAGAGTAGGCACGTATATCTTCGGATAGAAATCTTTCACCTAAGCGATAATACCTCATATTGAGTAAAATGTTTCCACATTTCCACATGTAGAAGCAGATTTCAATTGGAAATTATTTATGTTCATATTTCACATTTCTCTTCCAGAAAATCAAGTCTGGTCCTGGATTTTTTTCTGTAATAGAGCCTCTTCCTAACTCTTATTAAATACCGATATGCAAGAAATGAATTCAAATGAAATTGTCGAACGATTTGACTACAATATTTCCGTGCGAAATCATGGAAACGTTCATCGGTATTCTGTTCGATATTTGTGTGCCGTACAAAATGTAGTGTTTCTCCTGATCTTTCTGATTCTGATGAGAGGTTTTCAAAAAATTCGATCCAGGAAGTTGAAATCATGACTTTTATAAAGAATAGTATATTATGTAACAAATGTTATAAACGTCCGTTTAGTAACGAGTATTTTGAGCACGAGCGGAGCGAGTGTTTAATAAACGAGTGTCTAGAAGAGTTTATAAACGCGTTGCATACTATGCTTTTCCTACGAACTCCGAAAATTACATTAACATACCTGCTATTCCTGCTAACCTACAAAATAATTCGAAAGGAATGGGAATTGAGAACATAATACATGCGCAACTGCATGCAACCAGCGAGACACGTATAAGTGATATTGGTTGTAGATGTGTCCAGTCCATTGCTTACTAACCTATGTTTCACGTTTATTGGCATATTAGCGCATAATAAATAAATAGTTCTCAAAGATGGATGCTTCATTTTTACACTTCTTGGAGTTATGCAAGTACCAGAACATTCTCTTCGATTTCACTTCTGTCTACATCTCGCATATATTTTTAATGAAGAATTCTGATACAAACGAAAATTGTTTAAATCTGATACAAAATTCGTCTCAAATTATACTGAAGCTATATGTTTAATGAACTGTGTTGCCATGGTAATGTGTTTAAGAAATCGTGTTGCCATGGTAACGTGTTTAATATTTATAATACAGATCGACAATCCGTGATTAATCGATCATTTAGCGTGGTACATATCCGTACGCTAAATGCCATTTTAGTTATGTGAGTGGAAAAAATGAATTTCCCAACTCCGGCTTGGAATTTTTTTCCCATAGTTGACCATCTTATGGGATGTCTGTAGAGAAATTGCTGATGAATTTCATGCGATAACATGGATACTCTGGTGAAATATCGTTCATCGAAGTTTCGATACAAATAATGCCCTGTAGTTCTGTTACGAATAGGCAAAACATATTTTTTCACATATACAGGGTGTTTCAAAAAAAACTGACCCCCTAACTAGGGTAGGTGGAACACTGCAAAATAAGTTGGGTTTACTTAGTAAGAAAATTTCGTAACGGCATCCGTTATCAAGATACAAGGTGTTGAAAAAATATTTTTTTACACATTTTTCAAGATTTTGACGAAACTACTGGCAACATTGTGATGAAATTTTGTATGGATGTTTCTTGGAATCTGACACATCGCATGCATTCGTTTTTATATCTGACTCTCATAGAGGGCACTAGTTACGCGGTTCGTACCAAGTAGTTTTGAACATAACTTTTTTGAGGTTAGATTTTTCGATCCAAATTTGATGTGAACTTAGACATCATTCAATTTAAAACCAAAAAGGTACCTTTGGTAAAACTCGATACTGTGTACCGTTTTCAGAATATTTCGATTTGAAAATGATGAAGTGATAACTGTTGCTGGTATAAAGCTATGTATTATAGTGAGTATTATGAAAAATTATCACCTATTTATTGAAAACCGAAAACAAGAAAACATTTCTGATGCTAAACTTATTGATTTAACAATGAATCACAAGAATAACATGGAAACAGATTTGACTAAGAACATGGATAATACTGTTTTGTTGTATCTTGAGCAGAAAGTTTATGCTTCATAGGTAAATTCACGTCAAGAGTTGTAAGACATAATTGTACATCACTCAAATGACCTAACAGCTGATTCTCAACTGTTTAAAAGAATAATACATTCTCAAGAAAAGAAATTAGAATCGTGTATTCGTCGAAACGTAGGACATTTTGAACACTTACACTAACTGATTCAATATTTCATGTTTCTAGTCAAATATCTCTTAATTTACAACTTATGGCTCTTTGTTCCATCAATAACTCCAGTGCAAGAATGATTTTATTGTTTTTGAATCTGAATAAATAGGTAATTGAACTCAATAATATTCATTTTATACCAGCATCAGCTATTGCTCCATTATTTTCAAATCGAAATATTCCGAAAACGAAACATTGTATCGAGTTCCACCAAGTGTACCTTTTCGATGTATAATTGAATGATGTTCAAGTTCATATCATATTTGGATTGAAAAATCTAACCTCAAAACAGTTATGATCTAAACTACTCGGTACGAAACGTGTAACTCGCGCCCTCTATGAAAGTCAGATATAAAAACAAATTCATGCGATGTGTCAGATTTCAAGGAACACTCATACAAAATTTCATCACAATGTTGCCAGTAGTTTCGACATAATCGTGAAAAATGTGTACAAAAATAATTTTTTCAACACCTTGTATCTTGAAAACAGATGCCGTTACGACATTTTTTCACTGAGCAAACCCAACTTATTTTGCAGTGTTCTACCTACCCTAGCGAGGGGGTCAGGTTTTTTTGAAACACCCTGTATATCAACTCACCTTGACCTCTATCCGCCGTTAGGCTATGCCTGGTTAGTCATGGCTCACCCTGTATACAAAATAGAATAAAGAAAAAAGAAAGACAGAATTTTATTCATCTATGAGGACTATACATTACACATATGACATATAGTACAATGCACCATCCTATCAAACTAGTCAGTTCACAAAAAACAGATTGTAAATATAGAATAATAATTATATCTGAGAGGGACATATTATTATATAGGACAATGATTTATATCAATAGGTAGAGACACTTTTTTTAAAATTCGAGGAATTCCTCAACACTATAAAATGCGTTAAAAGTTGAAAATGAGTGGACATTCTGCCTGAAGTTTCTCACATTATTTGAGTTTACATTCATCATTTTATCCATTATGTTACTAATCTTATTGAAGCACATAATTCCAATGCGCTTTGGTGACTGCTGACCTATGTGTAGCCGTGAGAATGGTTGATGGATATTTGATTTTTGTCTGGTGTTATATGAATGTATATCTTATATATTATGTTTCAGATTTGGAATGTTAGCTCCGATGCTGGTACAAATGGAAAGGCAAATCGACAGGGAGATAGCTGCCGACCAGAAGAAGCTGGGAGTGAATTTCAACGAAGGGCTGGACAACCAGAACGTTTTAGACGATGACGACGACGACAGCGACCTCGAAGACGAAGAAACGGTGTTGATGTACGGACCGGCACCGCAAATCGTCACCAACGATTTGAAAAGTCTGGACGAAATGGTGAGGATATCAGAGTAATTAGTTGGAATATAGTATATTGTGCATCAAGTGGGCAAAGTTCAACTTTCCTCACGAGTGCGAAAGTTTGTGGCACGAGCCTGAAAGGCGAGTGATGCAAACGAACGAGTGAGAAAAGTGCTTTTCCCCACATGTTGCACACTATACTTTTTCTACAACTGCACTTATTCAATGAATACGAGTAATGTAACTTATTGGTATTCATTTTATAATGTGGCACTATGCCACATTGAATATTGTGACCAAAGAGTAGACGCCATTCCAATTTCCTCGAAGTATCTCAAAAAAGTATACTTTCCGAAAAAGATTTAATTTCTGTATTTTTTTAGATTCCATAAATTTTTCGTACCAATATGCCAATTCATACTTTTTTCTTCAGATTTCCGGAAACAAATCCAATTTTCGCAGCTTTTTCCATTATCTCTGTCTCCGGCGGTGTATTTATCAAACGTCACATCTCGGTATATACATCATATTATTCATTATGAATGGTTGGAATGATATTTGATGGAAAATGCGATTTCTATCAATAGCACTAATGAGAACTACCTACCCTAAAGAATTCAAAAAACTGCTTCTGACAGTTGTGACAACCATTCAAAGCTGAACAGCAGCCAAGTTTTGATCGATTTTTGTCGATTCTCCATGGAAATGTATATGTATATGTTTCCTAATTTTGACATATAATCTGACACTTTTCAAAACTGACGAAAGTTCCATAACTGGTGATGATGGTTATGTTCATTTCAACACCATCATTTCAACACGAGTAATAAAATGGAAATATATGGGAGGAAGGAATGGTTCATTTTATGCTGCTTCCTCGATTTCATTTGGAAAATCTAAATTTGAATCAGCCATTTTTATTACTTTCTTCAATAATTCATGCAATTTGATTGAGTGAAGCTAATTTAAGTGTCATATATATGTACAACAAAATATGATATTGGAATGAGTACGTCAATATCTTGTTTCAAAGCAAATTTGAAGTTTGAATCAGGTATATATGTCTTGCATGAACTCTGGATCTTATTCAATCAAGCACATCCATGAATGGGCTTATATCACAAAAAAAAAATTATTTTATTTTTGGATAGAACTCACCCAAACTAGCTCACCACCGCAAACCGTTTCTTGCTGTGAGCTCCCTACGTTTTATAAAAAATTATTGAAATCCCCGATTTTTCGGACCTCTAAAAACGAGGCGATGATGCGACGTCAAAACCCTAATACTTAAACAAGATTATTCCAGACAGAGATGAATGATACATGATTTCTGGCAGAGTGAATTAGCGCGAGATCGCAGTTGAAAGAATTAATATATCAGTTGCCTTAGTCTCCGTCGGGCGTTTGATATTTTCTTTCAACTATGGCGAGATGAGGTTTCTACGTCATAAGAGGGTCCGTTTTCAGGAGGTACTATTATTTATGTCCGAAAATAAAACATTCCAGTTGATTTTTCGATCGAATTATGTCGTCAATCATTATTTATGTATAAAAGGATCATTGCATGCTTTGAGTTGAAAGTTCTACTAAGGTGTACACGCCTATTATTTATGAAGAGATATTGAATTGGCTCAAACAATCATTTTGTTTGATTCACAATAAGAAGAATTGAATCAATCAACTATTTACTATTCAATGGCAGATGAAATATTTCGTTGATTCAAGAGAAACTGTATTTCCACTCGACAAATTGTTTTGTTGAACCAAATTCAGTATTTATTCGTGAATTTTCTGAACTTACACATCAATAGAATAAACTAAACTAGGAAACTAGTCGACTTCTAGCATAAATCTTCAGACTTTACTTCTCTTCAGCTGATGCAAAACTGTTTGAAAATTGGCAACTTTATGCATAACAATACGTTCAAATCGATTCCAGTCGAAAATGATACATGTGATCGAAACGGAACAAGAGCCCCTTTCTTCTGTAAAACAGTGTCGATTCTCACAATCCGGGATTGGATTGTCGAAAAATGTGCATAGGTACAAAAAAGTTTGAGCAATATTTAATGTAGTCTCACCCTGTATTTAACACTCCTGAATGGAATTTTGGAATGATATCATTTTCACTGCATTGGACATAGAAAGTTCAGTTCTTGTACAGGATTGCATCATTTTATCACATGGCGTTTCGGAAATATTCAGGAAATATCATCTTCAGGCTTCCCCTTTAAGGAGACCGTAGCTCCCTTAGGAGCAATTTTTCAACTGCTACTGCTACTGAACTGAAGTATGGCAGGCTTATTCTGGGAAATCCCCTGTATATCTCCTGTATTACAGCAATTAATACACGCCTATTCCAAAAACCAATGATATTTCTATCTATCTAATTAACAGTAATTTGTGATGATGAAAAGCTACCTAGCTTTCACAATTGATAAATATGCACCTTGCTTTCAATTAATAACTCTCAACTTCCCTAAATTATATTTGAGAAATTTTTTCAATGATCCAAATACATTTCAAATTGTATTGAAATTTCTTTGTAATTTGGCAAAGAATTATTAATTTTAGCCAAATTTACAAAAATATATTTGGGGGCATTATTATATTATGTTGTTCTACAATATTTGGTTGCGATAACTGAATTATAAGGAGATAATATCATTGAGCTACCTGTAGGTACAATTGAAGCAGAATACATAACCATAGACAATAAATAATTGAAACAAACAAGATTTATTTATGTAGAAGCCTACTGTACCGATTCTTCATAATTTAATAATAAACAGTTAAGCTGAAGCCATTGTTTGAAGACAATTGAATGTTGTTTCATGGTAATCTTTGACTTTCTATCGGCAATTTAGAGTTCGTGCTTTACTGTTTATGACGATAAAAATTTACGAAATACGTGGGAAATTTATGCTTGATTGCTTCAGACTCCAAATCACTTTATTTGGACTATTTGTTGTAGTTCCAATTGACCTGACCATCAGAATTGGACAATTTTCTTGCCACTGACCTCAAAGTATTTTTTTATAGTTGTGAACATTTCTGAAATCTTGGTATGTGATGAACTGATCACGATTG